>CM052330.1:14698723-14976027 GCA_028455615.1 Lasioglossum zephyrum | reverse complement strand
GTTGTCCTACATCATTGACCGACAAAGCCTTCACCCGACAACGATTTCCTATTCTTTTGTTATTCGTATTCAAGCATTTAAGAATTAAACGTAGATGCAGTGACTATAAATATTCTCTTTTTAAAATTATGTTGCAATCCTTTTATTTAACAGTGTTTTACATTTCCAAATTAAACGTAGGCATACAGTAAATATAAATTTTCTTCTTTTTAAATTATATTAGAATAACACATTTTATTCAGTAGTATTTTAGATTGTCTAATTATTGAAGTTATACAAATTTCAAAAACTGTTTTACATGTAAAGGTCCTCTATCTCTTCTGAAGTGACCTAACACCACAGCAACCTTCTTTAAAAGTGTTCCCAGTTTTCACATTTTGAAAAGAAACGCAATAAAAGGCTTGTTACTTAATCTCTGGTTTAAAACAATCGGAAGTGCCAAAGTATATGTCAGTCAAATCTGGAAAAATGATTTTGACCTACAACTATTTTAGATTCGTTGACCGTCAAAATCCTTGTCGGTTAAAGGCGTTGTCGGTCAAATCTGGTGTCGGTGAAAATCGTGTCGAGGAAATTTGTGTCGTTGATTTCCATGGGACCCCTCGAATGCGATCATCATCGTGTGCATAATGGTGGAGACAATTTGTGGTTGCAGAGTTCAAAGAGGCGTTTATGCTGTTCGACAAGGACGAGGACGGCACCATCACGATGGCGGAACTCGGCGTGGTCATGCGATCTCTGGGACAGAGGCCGTCGGGTAAGTGGAACCTTAAATCATCCGTGGAACGGTGATACACGCGGAAAGAGGGATACCGTCCGCGTGTGTTACATCGTGGAACGCGATCTGGCCGCAAGCCACGAGCTGACGAAAGCTGTCCGCGCGCGCGCTCCCACACGCGGACCACCGAAGACTATAATGTTCAGCTGTATCTTCCAGAAACTCGTTCATGAAGTTCCACAGTAGTCGAAGGACGAGCTCGAGACCAGATTCGAGTCAGCTGTTTCGACATTTTCTTTTAATAAGAATCGAGTCGGCGAACTCTAAACCTTTGCACTCGACTTATTCAATCTTAGAATAAATTTTGGACTAAATTTAGTTAGCCATGGAGATCTCCAGACTGCGATTGTTATGGAAATTAAAAGTTCTCTTAATTGTCAGGGATTTTTATTTTATTTTAAAATCTACAATCTAGAGATTTATCTTCCGAGAGATCATGAACAGTATCAATCAAATTTCGTACCGTGCGACACTTAATATGAGTAATTATTTCTGGCACTGGATGCCTCCGGATGCAGAGAATTAATTAAATAATTTCCTTTGACTTTGCTTAATTCTTATGGTCACCGAGCCGTTAATGTTGTATAAGTATTTCTTGCACTGATTGCCTCCGGATGCAGAGAATTAATTAAATAAATTTCCTTTGATTCTGCTGAATTCTCGTGGTCGTCGCGAAGTCGGTAACCATCCGATCTAGCTAAATTAAATCTCGGAGTCCAGGGTGGCGACGTGCGACTTCGAAACTCTTTATTAACAAAGAAGTTAACGCCATCATTCGGGCACAAGTTAGCCTCGCCATTCGTTGGAAATGGAATTTTCAGAGTGGCAGCAGGGGGTCGAATTAGTGAAAAGTTCGGATCGAAACGCGAACACGGCCGAGAGAAACGTCTCGCGAAATGAATGTCTTGGTTTTCTAAGACACGGGGAAGCATGAGAGAGAGAGACAAAGCTGAACGCCGCGGAATCCCCGAAACTAGGCTGTGACAAGAGCTTAGGGAAAATTAACTTCGGGAGCGATTCCGAGGGGTAGAAACTGTGACAGCTAGGCGCACGTGCAAACGCTGGTAATTAACTGCATGTCGGGCCTCTTCTGTCCTCGCCCCGAGGGGATGTACCGGGGAATTAAATGTCTCCCATGGAACGACGTCGAGACAGTACGTGTGCATTACGCCCCGGAAAATTAGAAAAACGACACAAAGAGAGCCAGAGGATCGTTTAAACCAGCGATCGAAATAAGCAGCTATCTCCCGTTCCTGGAAAAATGATCGACCTCCTTTCTCGGATAAACCCTCTCCCGCCGAGAATTAATGTTAATCTTTTCAAGTCGGAGTCCTGTTCTTTTGTTATTCGTATTCAAGCATTTATGAATTAAACGTGGATGTACAGTGACTATAAATATTCTCTTTTTAAAATTATGTTGCGATCATTTTATTTAACAGTGTTTTACATTTTCAAATTAAACGTAGACATACAGTAAACGTAAATTTTCTTCTTTTTAAATTATATTAGAATCACACATTTTATTCAATAGTATTTTAGATTGTCCAATTATTGAAGTTGTACAAATTTCAGAAAGTTTTTTACATGTAAAGGTCCTCTATCTATTCTGAAGTGACCTTATAGTATAGCAACCTTTTTTAAAAGTGTGTACAATTCTAAATTAAACGTAGACATACAGTAAATGTAAATTTTCTTCTTTTTAAATTATATTAGAATCACACATTTTATTCAATAGTATTTTAGATTGTCCAATTATTGAAGTTATACAAATTTCAGAAACTTTTTTACATGTAAAGGTCCCGTATCTATTCTGAAGTGACCTTACACCATAGCAACCTTCTTTAAAAGTGTTCCCAGTGTCCACGTTTCGAAATGAAACCCGATGGAACGCTCGTAACTCGATCTCTGGTTTAAAACGACCGGAAATGCGATTGGTCGTTCAATGTTCGAATCGGTAATGGCTCGATCGATTGCAGAGACGGAATTACGAGACATGGTGAACGAGGTGGATCAAGATGGCAACGGGACCATCGAGTTCAACGAGTTCCTGCAGATGATGTCGAAGAAGATGAAAGGCGCAGACGGTGAAGACGAGCTGCGCGAGGCGTTCAGGTATATATATATTGCTTTTAGCACGACCGTTTATTTTAGCAGTGACGATCTCTGACGTTAACGAGGCGCTTGTGACACTCAGGGTATTCGACAAGAACAACGACGGCATGATCTCATCGAAAGAGCTGCGACACGTGATGACGAACCTTGGGGAGAAACTCTCCGAGGAGGAGGTCGACGACATGATCAAGGAAGCGGATCTGGATGGCGATGGGATGGTGAACTACGAAGGTGATTCTTCTCTTAACATAATCTTTCTTTTTTTTTAAAGGGCGGTGAGGGAATCCTATTGCGGACACCCTCTCTCCGGTGTTGGTCGAGAGGGTAGCGCCGGACTCGGCTTCCCCCTCAGATGAATTTAGGGGGGTTATCATTGCCGGGGCGCATTCTATTGCCATACCTGCTAAACCCCCACCGCCCAGGGCCTTTTAAAGGACCCTCTTCCTTCTATAGCAAGACTTGTCCTCCCCCCCCCCCCCCCCCCTGGCCCGCTGTTCGCATACAGGAGGGGTACCTCTCGCTCCTGCCCTACGCCTGTTCTTTGCTCATGTCTCTTAACATAATCTCTTGAAGATGCTCGTTCTGTTTATAATAAAAAATCAGATGTAAAAATCATACTCGCAGAATGTAACAACGTGGTGTCCCTGTTGTCCTCAGAATTCGTGACAATCCTGACGTCGAAGAATTAGCTCTGCGGCGGCGGATCGAACGAAGCGAAGCTACGAAGCTGCCGGAAGTCTTCGTCGAAGAGCAGAGAGTCGAGAAGCGAAGTTCCTCACTGAACAATGGCGATCAGAGACGACCGTTGCCCCGCCGTCGAAGACAAGCCTGTAAACGATCGTGGACTTGTAGAAAGAAAAGGATTAGCCCCAAGTTGTTTCGGGTTGAACAAGTTTGAAGAACGTTTTCTCGGGCGAGCCGCGTGAATCTAATTCACTTGCCGGCGCCGAGAGGGTAAGTGGTGAATACCGGAAGAGGAAAGGAAACGACATCGGGTCTCTCGAGCGACGGGGTAGAAAACAGGAAGTGAAAACAGAGGGGAGAGGTAGACGACCAGAGACCGACTTCCGCAGTTGCACACGCACTATACACGCATATACACACCTCGCTCCTTCGAATCTAAATTTTACAAGTGTAAGAGCTAGCCGAGACAAACAAAAGAAAACGAGAAAAAAAAATAATAACCAACAAGAGATGACGTGTGTGAAGGCGAGTCCATTACTACGCGAGATAAACACGAGTGAGGTGCTCGCTCCCGAAACAATCAACTGAGCTTTGTTTAGCGTTTACCTACCTACCTACCTACCTTACATAGTTATACTATCTACTTAATGCTATACAAGGTCGTTAATTGATATCGTTAGGAACCAATCACACCACCTTCGTCGTCGTCGTCAATCACTGTGCTCGCACACTAACTCTTCCTCTCGCGCGACTGTCTCGCTGAACGGTGTCGCTCACGGATCACCATAAGATGGCCTATGTGTGTCTCTCTTTAGAGTGTAGCCGGCCCGAGGATCGGAAGAGTATCGTTGTCGAGTATCCAGTACAATGCTCGAGATACGCTACACGACCGATCGAGACACTCGCACGATCACGCGCGCCGATCTTCTGCGTCGGATTTGTTCCTCCTAGCTGCGTAGAATTCGCTTTGCGAACGAGACGACACTAGCCTGACACGGGTCTCGTTAACTCCTTGCACTACAAGGTTTTCCTTTCGACTAACAATCAGAGCCTCTTCGACTCTTACAATCTCCTAGAAGAAAAGGAATCTTCATATTGATCATTAGAATATGATTCTTACAATCTTCTAGAAGAAAAAGAATCTTCATATTGATCATTAGAATATGATTCTTACAATCTCCTAGAAGAAAAGGAATCTTCCAATTGATCATTAGAATTTGATTTCAGTCGCACGCAATCAGCTCGGATACCAATTCCATTGGTTTACCTGCATCTAGAAAAAGATCGAGCCTAAATTAGCTCATCGCTATCTTACATTATCGATGTACCAAGAGATATATCGAGATTCATGGTGCGCACTGTGTTAGTGGATCTCTTGTCCAACTTCTAGAGCAAGGGGTTAACATTTCTGACCGCGGGACTCGACGCGAGAGATAGCCCCGTAACGATCTGTCTTCAAAATGTAGATGAATGTCGTTGGCAAGTAGAATTAGCTCTAACGATGATACACTTCGTCGCTGAATTTTTAGAACGCACTTCTGTGGCGGCGTGCCAGACATGGCCGCCGCTGGAAATCGAAGCAACAGTAGCGAAACGTTTTTTCCCCTGATACGTGTGGTGTAGCTCTGAATCTTTTTTCCGTTTCGCACCCAGTCGAATCTCGTGACGGTGACCGCCCTTGATGTTTCACCCGCCCATGACGGAATTGGCCGTTCTTTCGCGCAGCCCCTCTCGAATCCTCTTCGATCCAGCGTCATTGCTGAGAGCGAGTCGATCCCGTCTTGGTTAGAGCTTAGATCGGGCACGGGCGCGAGGATTGCTCTATAAAGCTCTGAATAGGCTACGTCCACTCAGGCTATTTCACGTGGTGAGGCAAGGTACCGTTGGGAGCTGAGAAGTTGACAAGCGGTAACAGTTGAGGGATGATCGCATTCGATAGGTCCGCAAGAGAAAGGGGGGGAAAGACAGCACTATTCAGAGAACAAACATTTATTTTTCAATCTATAATCTCACACCGTCGTGCACTAGTATTTCTAATAGGTATTCTACACCTCAGAAAAACGTTCACTCACAGACAGTGATTAAACTGAACTAAAAGTTCGTTAAAAACATCGATGCTCACCCCTTTTCACCGTGGATCTTTCAATTGGTTTAACGAGCGTGTCCTGTTCAAGGGCTCGGAGAGTATGAAAAAGATGAGGGAGAATGAAGTGAACTATTTGTTTCTCCTTGCCTCTCATAATGTCCAGACTGCCAACTTCCCGGGTCTCAATGGTAGAGAGTCCTTTTCTTCTTGTTATGCTGCTGATGGCTCCTGGGGGCAATTGGAGGCGTTTCCGGGGCAAAGTGTTGCCCGTGCCTGTTGTAGACCATCCATCTGTGTCAGATCTCTCCCAACACGAAAAACACCGTCCACCTAACCAACCTCCTAATCCCAAAACTGTAACAATGTCGTGCACCCTTTCTAGATCCTTACGATAAGAGAAGCCACAGCCGTAGATCACGATAGAGAATAGTTGTTTAGCGCCTAGAGGAAATACGTACACGTAAACCAGAAAAAAAAATAAATGATGCATTATACACATTACCTATTATATATACATATACCTATACATGATGTTGCTACCGAAAGACACATAAAGTAACGTTATTATGGATATTCATATATACATATGATATACATATATATATATACAATATATACTTACCGTATTATGTGTATACATATATATATATATTTAGTATATACTTATACATACATACATACGAACATATATTATATATACATATACACGTTAGCGATGTACGTCGGTGGTATACTGGCATTGATATTTTTATGGTTTTAAAAAAAAATATAATAATGCAACAAGAACAAGTATTAGTGTCAGAAAGAGAGAACGAGAGAGCGAGAGAGTGTTGAGAGAAAGTGTGAGTGAGAGAGAAAGTTGGAATGAAAGCGAACGAGAGAAAGAGATAAATTGGTTTGTGTGCGTTGCGAATTATATTCTGGCAAGAGAACGAAAGGGAGAGAGAGAATGAGAGAAGAGAAGAAAAGGGATATAACAAGAAACAACAATAAGAAGAGCTCTTAATCCTTGTAGTTAGGCGATTCGGTTCGTCCTGAAATGAAAAAAAGGAGAGTATCGATAATCTTAATCGGTGGTAACGTTGGTCGCACGAAGCGGTGATTTCACAGAGAGACGTTCGCATAATTACACGCGCATAGGAATAGACAATAATTCTGTTCTTTAGTCGAGCAACACAGTTACGTTGCGTCGTTCGGTTTCACCGTCTGGCTAGGCTGCGACGATCACTAAATGACACGTGGTCTTATCCAAAGTGACGGCCAGTCCTCGGCCATTTCGCGAACTTTGTCTCACGATTCAAATTGACGAACAGTATCCTAAGAAAATGTATCGAAGCATTTTCTTTTTCGTCCCGCGGAGTGATAGAATAATTTCTTCTTCAAGATTAAAGCGTCCGAGTCGATGCACGAGGTACCTAGGTAAAAGTAACATCAGGAGAATTTAATTTCTCGTAGACATAGATAATTGTTCGTTTAATTGTTGACCGTCAGACAATAGCACGGACGCAGAGTCATTACGCAACGTAATTTTCGAGAACGCCGCAGGCTACGCAACCATGGGGATAAAACGAGGGTACGATGAAACGCGCGAGCAAAAACAGATCCGTTGAACGAGGCGCGCTTCGACAGTGGAAACATATTTAAAAAAAAAAGAGCTCGTCAAGACGACGCGGAATAGTAATATATAACGTCCCGAAGACAATATCTTTAACGATTTTATTAAATGAAAGCTTATCGAGATTTACCTACGAGAGATGGCCTACGTTTTGCCACGTGTGTCCGAATCAAGATAGATTGTAAACGATTGTATAGGGTGTAGGGAAGAAGGGGAGATCCGAGAGTTTACGAGAATACAGAAACACAGGGAATGGTGCTGTTTTAGCTTAGAAC
Source organism: Lasioglossum zephyrum (assembly GCA_028455615.1). Classification (NCBI taxonomy): domain Eukaryota; kingdom Metazoa; phylum Arthropoda; class Insecta; order Hymenoptera; family Halictidae; genus Lasioglossum; species Lasioglossum zephyrum. Next base: position 14,968,477 of record CM052330.1, on the reverse strand, counting down.
ACCGTCGACTATTTCTTTCCAAGTTCTAGTTCTCTCTAGCCATGCTTTAGCCTCACCAAGAGAGTTCTCACCGCACTGAATTTTCCTCGTTGTCTCACACGATTCTTTGTTGTCTCATCCGTTTCCTTGCATTTCTTTTCATAAAAACACGTACACACACAAACACTCGTCACCTGTCTGTCTGTCCTGAAAATAAATTGCGACGAACAGACCCGGTTCATTTGGATTCACAGCAATGCACAAAAGAGAAATTCCACCGCACCCCATGGAACTTTCGGTTTTCGATCCCTTTACGTCCTTTCAAGAGTAAAACACCAAAAAATCAATAAAGAAGAAGAAAAGAGAATGGAGGAAGAAGAGAATACCTTTATCCGTAAGATTATCTCTCGGCAAACGCTAGAACACAAGTACAAGATTAAACGTCAATACCTGTATATATCTTTCGCAAAGAAATCGTGGCCGGTGTCGAAGAGCCCCGGGAGTCCCGAGACGCATCGGACACACGCAACACAACGCGTATTATGTATGTATATTTGTCCGTCGTCGGGTGCATTTTAGGTTCGCAACGCGACACAAAAACGCACACACTGTCACGCGCGCGCTTGTAATAGGTACCTATCTCTCGTTAATATAGATCCATGCGGGACCGCAGGCTCTTCGATCATGTCGCGCACACGTTCCTCGAATCAATTAATACATAACATACACATAATTACGTATCTGCCCCGCGGCGAGGTTACTTCATCGAATTCCTCGAATCCCCGATGCAGCACGAGTCCCTTTGGTTCAACCCTTCCAGACCGAAACTCGTCCCATAAGCGAAGTCAACCGTTTCGTTCCCTACGGACAGGTCCACTCAATATTCCTCTACCATCAACGCGTTCCCCATCCTCCTCGGATACACAGATTTTTCTTCTGGACAAAATCTCTGAAGCACTCGTTAATCCTACATAAATCTCTCACAGAAATCTTTTCCAAAAGATGAAAAATCACAGAAGGATTATAAAACTCATTCTAAATGGTCAATAATTGGCTGTCACTTTTCCTTGAGAAAACGAAATACCTTCCGAACGACCTAACATCTAGGGTTAACATTCGATTGTCACGTCGGGGAACGCGTCACCCTAATCCGTCCCTCATTTCTGCTGAATTCGTCCCGTGACGTCAAAGGTACACTCGCTGCAAACGATTGAAGGAGCATGCTTCTGATCCAGTAGGATTAAATTGAAAAAAATTGTAATCAGCAGCAAAAGAGGTGTGATTGACGCATTGGGTGAACGAGACGAACCAAAGGGCTCTGAAACACAAGAGGGACGAATCCATGCCGGGCAGACTTTATCATTGATGAACCCTAGGCAAATAATATTTTTATAGAGAGAGTACTCTTCGAACAAAAAAAGAGAAAAAAACAGATTCTACGATACATCGCGTTACATTATATTCTATATATTGTATTATTTTATATTTGTGTCATTGAATGCGCGCGCGCGTACAAAACTGTATACATCGTCCTATTCTGCTGGCAGATTTCAATTGTGTAGTGTAAACTAAAACTGTGCGAGAGGGAGTGAGAGAACGATAGAGAGTGTGAATTTAAAAAAAAAATAAAACATGGGAGCATGTAATAATCGTTGCGAGACGATCACGGATGTCCTTAGAAGGAGAACGCAAGTCTTCCTTTCGATCTGTGCTGCTCGAGGCTCGAGGATCCTCGTGATCGTCGGACCGCGTGTCCGCTTGTTTTCCCGCGCATCATTGTTTCCCGATATACTAGAGTTGCTCAAATCGATACTCCGTAATTTTTTTTGATACCCGGGGGAACGGTTATTCCCCCCCCCCCCCCCCCCGATAAATCGCGAGTCTGTGGATCGGAATCGCGTACCGGGAGGAGAACGTCGGCTAACTTGATCTACTAAAGCCTCTCCCGTCCCTCCCTTATTTACGAATCCGTTCGCGAACAATACCGACAAGTTGGTCCCCGTTCGTCCTTCGACACACAGAAAACGTCAGATCAACGGGAAATAGTCATCGAGAGGCTTGAGCTCGTGACATTTTCGAAGAACGTTCTCGGCCGGAGTCGCAGCCATGATCAAGGACCGCGCGCGAGAAGGGCATAGAGTGGAGGAGGACTAGTTTAATGTCTAAACGAGTTTAAACAAAATAATTAAAAAAAACACACACAGAGGCAAAAGTAATCAAAGAGTTCTATGTACGTTGTTAAATATCGATGAGAAACTCGATCAACATAGGTGTATTACTAATAGTGATCGTTAAATAAGTGTAATCTACGTTGTACCGATCTCGAGGCCGTTCCCCGGCATCGCCGGAAGTCCTCGAGGACTCCTCTCTTCGGAGGACGTTGTTTTTTTTTTGAGCCGGGGAAACGGTTTCTCGGGTCGATTGTTTCTTAGTGTAATCAACTGTGTCTACGTTTTGCATCCGTTTGGCTGGCGAACACGCTTCAGAAGGGGTTCAGAGAGAGAGAAAAATAGAGAGAGAGGAAAGGGTATGCGAATCGTTCACGAAAGAGTCGGCCGTTTCGATAACGAGATTGATGAGATTATTCGTCGGAAACGGCGCGCGGAGAAACTTCCGAACGATTCCCGGACGATCGCGAGAGCTCCTTTGATTTTGCCGGATTGTTAATTTTTCTATCTTGTTGGCAATGAAGCGGCTACCACCCCCTCCCCCTCCCCCCTCCGTATTATACTCGCTAATCGCTATCGCAGAAGTTTTTCGTCTTAAGTTTTTCGCCTAAACCTGAAGCGGTCTAACGTAGTAGCGTGTCGCGAACAAAATAGAGGCAATACAAGACGACAGAGAGCGTCGTCAGCGACGGTCAAAGGAATAATTATTGTAATAAGAAAACGTCTTTCATTACTTTATTAAATCGCGAGTACAAGTCGTTGTTAGTTGAACAAAAATAATGGAAAAATAACCTGAAACTATGAAGAAAACGGCGGGGCCGTGCGAGAACGAATAGGGAGACCCGTTCGAGATACAGGTCTTTAATTTTTTCGTGGGGTGCAAATTATTTTCGAACGGATACGGCGCGAGAGAAATAGAGAAGAGAGAGAGAAAGAAAGAGAGAGTGGGAGGAACGTGTATTAAAATGTAAGAGAAATGATTATCCTCGATGGGAGTATTAAAAAAAAATCATATAGCGTTTAAACACTAAGTCGAGCGAGGCTACACCAGAGATATCGCACTGTGAACGAGAATATTTATATTTTTACTTGAGGAAAAAAATGAAGTTATAATAACGTTTGTAACGTCTAATTCCCTCCCCCGATCCGGTAAGGAGTGTTTATAACGTTATTTTTCTATAGTGTATATCGGACAAAAAAAGAAGAAAGGAAAACGATTCTCAATTGTGTTATATGACGAAACGTGCGACAAGCTTCTCAACGTGACAAGCGCAGTCGAGACACATATTCTGGATGCGAGTGTACACGACACAATTACAGTTGTTATTAAACTGTTGTTCAATCCACAGTTACGATTAAATTTCACTTCGTTCGCTTCGATTGTTTCTCGACGTTTGAACTTTATTGATTCTCTCTGTAAGGCAGCGTATATAGTTGAATGTCTTTCTAGATGCTAGGCAAAAGAAAAGCGCGATAGAGAGATGAGAAACCGGGGAGAAAAGAAAATGAGAATTCACGGAATCGAAATGCGTTTCCCGCGGTGTTCATTAAAAGTTTACTGTTTGTAAATACAATATTATTTGTAACGACTGTGTGGGGAGAGAGAGAGAGAGAACGCGGTATTGAGAGGAAAGCAAAGAAGAGAAAACGAAAAAAATGAAAGGAACCACATGCTCTTTACTTTCGCTTCATGCTCCGCTTGTGTTCGCTTCACGGAAAGCGACAAAGACGAGAAAACGAGTAACAACAATTAAAAGATAATAACGCTCTCTCAGTTCGGCGATCGTGAAAACAAAAAGAAACAACCCGTTCTCACGTGGACACACAACGATCTTGGTGAAAAAAAAAGAAAAAAAAATACATTCTATCGATAGAGTTACGGCTCGACGACCATATTTCTTAAAAACGTTCCTTTCTACCTTTGGGAAACGAGTCTGTACGTTTTGTTCTCTAACTGCGGTACCTGCGATCTCAGGCTCTCCGCCTGAGATCTGCTCCATTCACGTTTCGTCGTAAGGTGGAAACAAAACATAACAAAAAACGGAAGTGCTGGAAACTGTGGCGAGAGTGCAGTGTGGATGGTTATTAGCTGTATGAAATCATGTTACGTGTAATACTATGTACTGCAAGATTAGAATATAACATAAAACGGTGATGGCGTGTACTGCTGGAATGTAATACATGTATCGAGTTACCCCTAAATACAGCCATTTTATAATGGACATCTGCCGCTGCTGCACCATCCTCTTCTCTCGTAAGTTAGCCGAACCTGCGATTACTTTGCAATTGCTGGTTGCATGATTTATTTCGTTGTTTAATTCGCCGTCTATTAACTGACGAAAACATTTAACGTTGACGTTCGACACCGAGGATGTTAACGTGAACAGTAGACGTTGTAAATGTTTGACTTAGAAATTCTTTATTAACAGAGAAATTAATATACCATCATCCATACAAATTAGCTTCTCAGGAGTATCTCGGCGCTACTACACCGTACCAAATCAATTTCATCGCTATCGTAAAACCTCTATCGCAGATATTCGAAACCCCTCGATTCTAAAATACTTCGCTCAAGAAGCGATTACTCTGGACTCTAGATAAAAACAGTTCTTCGTAGACATTCGCATTCACTCCCGCATTCACAGTACTATGAAAATCAAGAGTGATCGAGCCCGAGGACTCTTCGTATCGTTTCTAAACCACCTTTATCCAAATGTACACCGACTACGTGCTGCGATTTCTATATTTTCTTGTGCTGGAGGAAACCTCGGGGACGAGTATCAGCTGGACAAATGAATAATTGGAATCTTTGCGAGCGGGGAAACAATTAGTTGAAACATTTTATACGCAATAGGTCCTTAAAAATCAAAATATTATAAACCATCAAATTATTTTGCGATTGCTGCTTTTAGCCATAGTACAGTCGTTAAAAGATCTATCAATAGGTTCTCAGTACGTAAAATGTTAATTAATCGAAACTCTAGCACACAATAATCATTGAATTTCGCTAGACACGTTATATTATTCATTTGTACACCTAATAACCATGAAGTATCAAAAGATGATCGCCTTAAGAATTACTCCTAATTACCAAAAACCTTATCAATCCGAGAACTACTACCCCTGGCGAAAAGTACTTGACATAACTATGCATCTACTATAGATATTATTGCCAAGTAGAACTTACGAGTGTCTTCAGCAATAGCAAAGCAACGATATAATAGAAATAGCCATGTTTACATAAATAAAAATCTATTCTAATATTACTATAATGTAGTTTATGCTTTTTAGTACATTTTTCGGTAATTGTTCAATGAATTGATCGTTTATTAAACGCTTTCTGCCAAGGATAGTATGGGGTACCATAGGACCAGTGTCCATTACATCGCAGCCATCTTGTCCAAAGTACGTTCGGCCGTAACGTATGGTTGAAGCTCTCCTCGCTCTCATAGAAAACGATATATTACAATGGATCGCCTGTAGATGGATAATTTCTCCTTTCTATTATCCTTTTATTCTTAATCCCCGTATTTTTCCCTTAGCGTTATTTTGTAAATCCTGTGTTATTTAGTTACATCGTTAACACCTATTGTACTGGACCCTAAACGGTCATTCGTAATTTGATTTCGAAGAGCGATTAACCGGGAAATCTGGCACGAAACGAAAGTTAATATAAAAAGCACGGCTTTTATGTAAAAATAGAATGAAATCTACTATCCCGAAAGTCTCTACGAAGGTCTTGATTCGATCGATATCAATCTTTTACAAGTTTAGTGTGAATAGAGTAGTTACGTGTATAAAACATTTGGTAGAGGCGTAAGATGGGATTTTATACATATGTATATTTATGTATATATATGCTTAACTTTTTTTGTCCTTAAATAATAAGACTTTCCTTTCCATGTTCAATGTACACTAAATCATCGTTTAATTAGAATACTGTATAAACTGATACGAAGAATGCTAAACGCGAGTGTAACGTCGATATCAATAGAATTCGGTTTAATAATAATACAACGGATTTGGATTGCATCACTGTAAAATAACTAACATCGCGTAACCAAAATTATACAAATCTTGCATGTCCATTATCGTCACTATAACATTAAAGTTCATCCCTGAGTAACGTATACCTGTTTTTACTGGGCGCTAGTTTTTTGAACGTGGATTCAGGTGGGGTTGTAGGCACCTTGATTTGACCCACAATTTGTGGCAATTCGTTATTACTAGGATCCGGGCCGTTGTGGAACTCCCGGTGTAGCTTTCCGGAATACAAGTCCTTCAGGAAAGCCTTAAGTCTACCCTCTATATGAATATCGTTAAAGTTTGGAAACAGGTACATATGCCTAAAACTATCTATAGCGATCAAAGGCAAGTCAGCAGGTGTCTTCTCTAAGTGATGAAGGGGGTGAGCAAATTTCAAACCATCTGCAGTCAGGAAATTGACATGTTCTGCAAAGAGAGAGAATTATTTTATTTTAACTGGCCTATTTGTAGATCGGGATAGATGTTCAATAATTTACTTACGTTTCTCATTTATTAACTGTTTTGAAACTACGTCTTTGTACAGTTTAATACTCTCCACATCATCGGGAGCATGGAACAGTATGAGGAAAGGTAGACCCTCTTCTGTTAGCTCTTCAGCATTCGCAAATGTAATCTCCCTCACGAGGGGAACACATTTCTCTTGCGCCCAAACATTCAGCTCATCAAAGTTATGCAAGCTACCATGGTAGGTCTCGTCATCATCGTTGGAGAGCGCTTTATCTGATCGGAAGACTATAATAGGCTCCCCTGGAGGATGCATGGATCTGCTTGCATTCCTGTTTTGCATTTAAGAAAAAATTGATTTACATTTTCGCTTCTGTATATTGTTTGAACATTCACATCATAGAAAATTGTAAAGTATAATTGAAAACGAAAACTCTTGAATACAATCGGGACCTGTAAAAAGCGATCGAAAAATAGCTGACTGGAATTGCCGAGATCAAGAACCACAAAATAACTTTTCAATCGCCTTGTATGAGAGTAGTAGCAACGTTTCCATCAAACTCAATTCGATTCGCCTATGAACAATGCACACAGAAAATGCTGCAACCTCAAGAAACTGTGCAAAACGAAAATCCATCTAGGCCATGCGCATTGTCTTACTTACACCAAGTGAAAATGTTCTCCAATGTCACAGTTTTGAGCAGAGCATGTGCTTGTTAGAGGAAACAAGAGAACAATTACACGCATACCCTCGTACAGTCATACATAAAAATTCTCAAGTATAATTCCAACAATATTTGCGGAATAGAAGAGAATCACGCTCACCCAAAGCCAACGTGAAATTGGCAGTCATCGTGGAGGTTGGTAGCAACCCTCCTGAACATCTTGTACTCTGGAACATCTTTCCGATCAAAGTATCCGATAATCATTCGTTTTTTGTCATCCAAGTTCATCAGTTCTTTGAGATCATAGAACTCCCTTATCGGATCCTCTAGTTGTTTCTTTATGAACTCTTCGAAGGCGTCCACAGATCGTTGACCCCTGTACTCCCTCTTGATTGGTTGGCCATTTCTAATGACCTTCAGTGTAGGATACTTGGTGATGTGAAACCTCGAAGCAATACCAGCTAAAATCACGATGTCTCGCTTAGAGATACAAACGATTCTGTTTCCGAGTTTACGTCGTAATTATCTAGGTTTACCCACATTCCCTATCGCAGTCTACTTTCGCCAATACAACTTTCCCGGGCTCGGGGAAAGCGCGTCTTATCCTAGTCGCCGCTTCTTCGAAAAATGGGCCTAGTATGCTACTAAAACGGCACCATTGCGCGTAAAAATTTATAAAGACCAATTCGTTCGATGCTGGAACAAAACGAGAACGAATAAGAACGACGAACGGTCCTCCCGGAACGGTTTACGATTAGGTCAACAATGACCATATCTGTGTGCCATTTCGTTTTGCTTTTCGCAACGTCGTGACTTACCGAGCGTCATATCAATATTTTGTTGAGTGAGTGATAGTGCGCCTTCGTTTGCATCGTTCGCTAAACTGTTCGGTAAAAATGCCTAGAACCAAAATCGATGTATTTTTTATCAAGTATTTCTTGACAGCTAGTTTATGCAACGTATACGAAACGTTTTATGAAATATTAATACACGGCATTCGAGCGTTGGAGTAATTCACGTATGGGTTAGGCGACGAAATAAATTAAAACAATAGAGTGGGATGAAAAATAGCATTTTTATCTAACGGCATGGTCTTCTGGGGCGTTGGAGACGTGCAACGTCAGCAACCGAAGCTTTTATGTGAAGCGGATTGTAGCGGGTGAGGTTCTAGTGTTCAAGCGATTTTCCAAAGGTTTATTTAATATCTGTGTTGGCAGAGTTATTGTCTTGTGTACATGTATAGGTTATGCCGCTATTTCATTCTGTGAAACAAGACCAAGGGCCTTTAAAATTAGTCTCTGCGGCGAGCCTGACCCGATAACATATCGTGGGCTTGTCGGAAGTTTATAGGTCGCCAATTGTGTGTCACCTTACGCGTGGCCGGAGATTTTCGAAAATCTCTGTCATTCGATTGCTCGTTTTTTTATTTCGCTTCGGTTTCATGAAAAACGGTATACAATGGTACCTCGGATGTTACTCACCAGTAAACAAGCAAGTATAAGAACTTTGAAGTCGAAAATATCACAGAAGACCAACATCTCGTGATCTTACAGTATAAACTTGATCAGACACAAATTTTTTGAATAACCATCAGTAAGCAGCTGGCTCTGCGTCAAATTGCCACGAATTTGTAGTCAATCGAAGCCTAGTAATATAATTTCGAGGCTTCGATTGCAACAGGCAGGCCACAGGTAACACAGAAATTCTCTATACAGGTTCTGTAAGCCTGTCGGCGCCTTTGATACGTCGTCGTCTTTACCTGAATCTCCTCATACCAGGTGTACATTAGTGTACATTCCATCCCATTGTTCTCTAATTCTATTCCTGCAGGCATAGATTCTGGGGGTTAAAAAAATTCCCCACATAACCACCGACAAGATACTGTTACAGACGTCCAGCCTTACGGGACTTCCAGTCACTCGAATATGTCGGTGTTCTCTTACGCCCTCTAGGATATATTCTGTCTGGAGTGAGAAACAGATGGCCACACCGATGGCTTTTCGTCGGTATAGAAGGCCCCTGAGATTCTCGTCAATTCTCGTCGGTGAGAAGTGGTGGGAAGGCAAATTGTACCGCAGCACCGACGAGATGCTGTTAAAGACTGCCAGCCCCCGTGCTTTCCCGCGGGACCAAAAAGTGGGCGCAATGGGCGGGGTGGTAACGGTGGAAATTACAGTGATCTGAAATACCACATCGCTAAAAGTTGTTCCACCGACGTGAATAATATCAAAATAGTGGCAAAACATCGTCTGAAATATGGCGGAGAATGTAACATTTAATAATAATCTCCTCAGTGGTCTTTTGCACCGACGAAATGCCATTCTGTTTTTTTGGCTGAAGCCAGAATATATCCTAGAGGGCGTAAGAAACACTGAAATTTTCGTGGGACACGTAGTCCCGTAAGGCTGGCAGTATTTATCTCGTCGGTGCTTGGGTATACTAGTGGTAGAACTTTGATCGATGTGGTATTTCAGATCACTGTAAGTTCCGCGTTATTCTCGGGTCCACCGCGCTCACTTGCCTATGTCGCTGAATATGCATTGCATGAAACGTCTATACTGATCTTATCTATGACGAAACCTCGCCATGGTCACCAACAACACGGTGGGAGTCCACAAAATAAAATATTCCTAGACGACGATCACCATACGCACGCGTATTAGCACGCGCATTGAAGAGTTATGTACCAATCAACCCGAGTGTGCTGCACCAATGGTGTTAGTCTTTGCAATATGGAAACAGCTGATACCACAATATTTGGTAGCTGGTGTAGAAACCTCGGGTTGACAATCAGTTTGCGTGTCCACGACATCACGTCAATGAAAAATAGTTTTACCGTGGTCAGTTACACAGATAATGTATCGCAGCAACAGTAATTCTCAAGGAAATGATTATCCTGACCTGAAACTCTGTATACAATACTCTCTCAGCTGTTTTACCTCTCACACTGCAGTGTTTGCAAACTATCACAGGACTCTTGTGTCTGCGAGTCAACAATGACCGACACAGAGAGAGCTTTTGCTTGTTCCTTGTCTGGTTGCACCATGGTAAGCATGTAACAATTATATTTCATCCTCAACCTCTATTAAGAATTGGCTTTTACAGAGTTTTACCAATGAGAATCAGTTGACGGTGCACATGAAGAAGCACGACATGATGTTAAACCTGGGTAGCGGTTCCAAGAATGCTGGCTTTGTAGGTAGGTACCCACGATCAAATTATACAATGAAAGAACCCTAAGATTAATGGAGATGTCTTTACCAACAGCTGATCAAACTCCTACACCCACCAGATTCATCAGAAACTGCGAAGAAGTGGGTCTGTTCCAGGACCTACAGAATGTGAATCCTTTCGAGGAGACATTCAGGAGAGCAGTGGAATCTGGGAACACAGGCACGCTCTCTGTATCAGAGGTAACAAACAAACAGAAGAAAAAAAGCAGAAGCTTCTAATCCAGTGGTTTCCAACCTGGGTAACACAGACGATTTCCATTTTCATACCATGATATATAAAAACAAGTAAATAAAACCATTTTTAAAACGTGTTTATATCATTATATCTAGTAAAAATATAAAAGGCATAAAGGTTGGAAACTGCTGCTCTAATCCTAAAAGTCTCAGCTCTAATCTAATAAATGTTCCTCTAGGCTGGTATCACAGACGACACTCTGCACACTCCTCACATATTCCCCCATATAGTCGATGTGCTGTCTGGCAGTAATCAGATTCTCTCAGAAGGCAGTGTTCAGGAATGCACCAGCAGCATTTCTATCACGGAGAAAGACACCAATGAGAGTACCATCATAGACACAGAGGTCTGCACTAGTGTCAAGCTTGCTAGAACAGAGGAGCAGGATTTGTTAAAGAATAAAGTCGATGGAGTAAAGAATGGGACGCTTGTGGAGAATATTATCAACCAAGTGACGAGCACACAGATTATACCGAGGGTTTTGGATGAGCAAGTTGGTCCCCAATTGTAAGTGGATTCTCGAATGTGTAGCAATAGGTCCTTGAATTGTTCCGAATACAGTATTCCCTCGCACAGTGATTTTCGAATCTACGGATAGTGTTACTTTTTTATGTTATTTATTTGCGGTTTGCGATATAAAACTTTTATTTTTTATTCTTTATCTCTTCACGAACTGTCACAGCACAGAACCGAGAATTGGCTTAAATCGCAGGGTAGTAACACTATGCGAGGGAAAACTGTATTATTTCTCTGTATTGCGTCTTACGAGTGAGGATGGCCCCTCCATTCCCTGTTTAATTGAACTGTACGTCTGTTTAAAGATCGATAAACGGAGAGGAGGTCCAACTGTTGTTGAAGACTGCCGATGGCAAACTGATGCAGCTATCGGCAATGCCGGTATGTGAGCCACTTACTAGCTGCGAGGCTCAGACGTCATTGAAACAACAACAAAGGGTCGTAATAAAAACTGAGCCACCTCTACAATGTGCCGCAAAGGTAGACCCCAAGAAGCCTCCCCAACTATCCCTGGCCAAAATGGTATTTAATACTGCCACGAACCGTTCCTGATTGCGTTCCCTGGGTGTACTCGTTGTAATGTATTATGTACGTGTGATTGCAGAGGTTGAAACAGGTCCTGATCAAAAGCACAGGCTCGCAAAACGATAGATCAAATGACTGCTCGACGAATGGCGAGTTAAACGGCTCGAAGAAAGAGAATCAGGATAAACAGCCGATAGACCAGGTGAAAAAGAAAGAGATCCTTGAACGGAACCGCGCGAGCTCGATGAGGGCGAGGGCGAAGAGGAAAGCGTGGATACAGCAGCTCGAGAGGACAGTCTCTAATGTGAACGAAACCAATGTGGCTCTGCAAATGGAGATCAAGGTTCTGCGAGCGGAAGTAGCTAAACTGAAAACGATCCTATTGGCTCACAAAGACTGTCCAGTGACGAAGGCGATTCAGAAAGGTAGCCGAATCGAAAGCGATCGTTTCTACAGCTGTGGACTTACCTTGCAACTGGGTTTGTTACAGGAAACGGAATAATACTCGGGCAAAAAGTAATATCGCTCAACACGGATCTGACCGCAAACTCGAATAATCCGCTGGGAATTTCTGTAAAGAGATCGATGGGCTTCTCTGCATCCGAAGTTCCCATAGTCCCCAAGAAGAAGCTGTCCCCAGCACCCGCGAAGAACCCAATCATCTTCCCGAAAGTCGACTGCACCGCCAACTTGACGATCCCAAGCGCGACTCTAATCAAAACCTTACCTACCTTGAAGATCATGGGGGTTGGTCAACTTCTAGCCGAGAAGGAGGAGACCAAACAGATACTGATCTTGCAAAACTCATCTAGGAAGGTGGAGAACGCTACGCGACAGATCATTCAAATTAATCCTAATTACGAGGTCGATAACGGACCGAAAACCGTGGGAACTTGAACTGTACGAGCGCGTATAGTGACGACGAGGGTTGAGAACCTTTGATTAATCGTTACACGATTATTGTTATATTTATTTTCTTCCAAGGGAAACGAAACGCGAGCGTGAATGTTTGTACATAAGAAATTTTTTTATTTATTTACGGAAATAAAGAGCAGTATTTTGTAACACAGTGTTATTATTCTACCCTATTCTTAGCCTCGAATTAATTCTTAGAAGGGGGTGAGGTATAAATAATTTTAAGACTATAATTAGTTACGGAACGTGAAAGCTTGTTAAGGTATAAATGAAGAACTACTTGGTTGCTCGCATCGATTAATTACTTATTGTTTCTATGTAAAATGAAATCAAATTAAACTGGAACAATAGAAATTTGCTTTCTCTCGGGAGCTGAAGATGAGAAGATTTAAAACAGCCGAAAGAATTTCTTGTAAAACATCTTGGGGTATCTTTATTGTAGGTCTACAGAGCGTCCACATTGTTACAAATATTTCTCGGAAGTTTCTCCGCGTTTAGGCGAGTCCCGCGCTGATTCTGTGACCCTCGGGCCCTTATCAGTTCTCCGTCCAGTCGTCTAAAAACTCTACACCGGACAGGAGAATGATAAGGGACTTTGGGCACGGAACGTGTAGCTTCCACGTGATTGCCAGTTGAAATTCCATCTCATCTGTGGTCCCCTGCTTTTTATTATCTTGTTGCGGGCCAAGAATTCGAACCGTTCTCCTCTGCTTCTTCTTACCATTCGACGACGACGAAGAGAAACGATTTAACGATCGTGCAACATTTTTAGCTGGCAAACGCTGCACATTTCCACGCCGCATAATATTATCTAATCGTCGGCGAAATTCATGTTTGCTCCCGATTACAGCGAATACAAGCGCGCGCCGTCGGTTGCCGAGTAATCTCGGCGTTTTGTCAGCGAGCCTGTGGTCGCTCCTCCGAGACAGACCCGTGTAGATACTACATACTACTGGCCGTGGAAAAAAGATGTATTGACAGAGTGCATTCAAAAATCGTCTCGCGTTTTTCGACAGACGAGATTCCTCCGACCGGGAAGGACCGTGTGACTCATTGCAGCACAACGGGCCAAGCAAGATGTAACTCGAATTATCGGTTGCTCTGCAAATACCAACGGTTTCCCTACGCCGATAACGGTTCGGGGATCGATAACGCAGAAGAGTTCCCCTTTTGTACATTTCAGCTGGTCGTTCGTGGAAAATCTTCGCAAATCGCCGAGGGAAGACTACGAAACGCCTCCCGAGAATCCTATCGACGTCTCTGTCGACCCTGCAACAGCTGTCTCTAAAAATGTCTTAGAACGCTTTCAGCCATGTAGTTCAAGGCCACAAAATCCAATTGTCCGAAATACGCGACGTATCCGCGATTATTCTGCGATGCAGTTACTAAATTCAGAGTACAGCGATGTTGACAATGTTTCAGAGACTTCGTGTGCCATTGCAGAGTCGACTAAATTCACTTTACAACGACGGAACGCTCGAACGATGTTGAATCTCGATATACATATTTACCTCGCGACATTGTTGCGGCGGTTCGTACATTAGTTATACAGGTAAATGTCTCGCACGGAAACAACGCAGGACCTTCCACACGGTTTTCAATTTCGCAGTTCGAAGCTTCGGGTAAAAATAGATCGCGTCGCCCCACACGTCCGTCCAAGTTGTACGGCCCTGGATCGAGTCCTCCGCGTGGCTATTATACAACAAGCCATCCCTAACCTTGGACAGACCGGCCAGTTTCTTCAGTTTTTCAATCATTACAGAGAATCGCGGGCACGCCGCGCTTCTCGGATAAGTTCTCGGCCTGCAGGAGGAAAAAACCTTGATCCATAGATCCACCGCGGAACCCTCGGGCAATTCGCCTTTTTCTTATCATCAATCATACTCTACTAGTTAAACGCGTGATTTGCGAGACTGAACAGAAAGAGTCGCGTAAACATGCATTACTTGTTAATGACAGTGTAAATTTGTTGAAGCAGTCCGTCAAATAAATCGTTCCGAGCCAATGCGGATAGCGAAGAATTTTTCATTTACTTCTAGAGTTTACTGGCAGACATTTTGGAACTCGACCGCAGAACTTCGGAACGGGAAACTCGTGACTACAAAGAGATATGTGTGAAGTGGATTCAACGAAATAGATAAGAGTCGGGAGGTTCCCATTCTGTTTTACACTATTTTCTGATTGTCTGGTCGGAAGAGAAATTATAATTCTAATTTACACGACATCCGTTTACCAATCAGAGAATTATCCGAAATACGGAAATTTTTACGCAGACTATTAAATCTGTTGCAACGAAATTACAAACTGGTTGGTGCAGCAAATCCGGTGTGTTCTTTCGCGGTAAATTGTTTCGGACGCGAGGGGGATATTAATTCGCAAAATACCTAAACAAGGCGGGGTTGTTCGAAATTCCCGAAGAGCCACGGGGTGCAGAGAGCGGGGCTGCCCTTTATGGGGTTTCCGGTGATTTAGATCAGCGGCCCGTGGTTTAATTGGTATCGATCCGATCGGCTTCGCGAGCTCGCAGAGAGAACGCCAGTGAATTCAGAGATCACTGATCAGACGCGTATGCGACCCAGTTCCGTGATTCACGGGCTTCTGTTTCCACCATCTAAATCTGTCCGCGGCAAGGATCAATCTACTTCGTTTCCATCAAACAATGTACTTGTACCGATGTGGGGATGGTGTGAACAATCACGCTGATTCTTCACAGTGACTCATCATATTCGTGATCGTTTCTGATTGTCGGAGCCGTAGTTTGTATGTTTCATATTATTATATTATAAGAATAAATATAACATCTATTATTATGTCACAACAACAATATTCATATTATAACATCAAAACAAAACTACGAGTTACATCGCATCTTTATCAAATTTATTAGATTTCTACGACATTTCTCAAGCTATCATTTCCGTTCCCCATAATTGTTAATTGAAATTCTCTGCACTTTTACAAATTATTAAATAAGTATTACGATTTCAAAATCGCAAGAATAAATAATTTTCTTTTTTAAATACCGAAGTAATTCACGGAAAAGAAAATCGCTGTATTTCAAAAAGGAACTAATTCAATCGAGACGAAGAATCAAGTGAACGAATTCAATTGAATGAAGTGAAAATCTTTATGGTGATAAAAACCGAAAATGTATATACCTGGCGTCTCGAGTCTGTCGGGCCTCGAATTAATCGTGGAGTCTCAAGGTTTCGGCGGGGTTTCGATTTCTCGGATAAGTGAGCGTTATCTGTAACGGAGTAAAGTCGTCGTTCCAGTTATCGCCGGCTAAGGTCTTCGTGCGCGACGCGGCGACACGCTCTTGGACAGTGAACTCCCCATAAATAGACTAAGCCGCAAAACAGTCTTCGTTCGCTTTATTTAATCTCTTCTTTTTTTTTTTCACGGAGCGTTCAGCTGTTTACCGAGACTCATAGGAGCGTGTACAGAGGACGGTCCCCGAAGGTTAAGCTCTGTGCTCGTAGGATCGAAGAGAGCCGCAAGGAATGTGCCATGGGAAACACGTGGCTCTCTTCGGATCGCGGTGAGAGAACCGACCGATGCAACGCACGTGCAACCATGTCAGCACAGACTGGCCCTCGAAGCCTGACGACTATAAAAAGAGCTACATTGTATCGCCGCTTCCTGGGAACCGACCAATCGAAAATAAACTACGGAAACGCAAGATATCGTATCGTCGCCCAGAAACGCGCTCGGGGGGCCTCGTGTAATCTCTAACCTTCCTCGTTATCGTATCATCGACCAGCCAACAGGCAGCTAACAGAGAAACCAGCACGGTTGGTAAAGCTCCAGGATTGGCTCCGGCATAATATTCCCTTCGCCCCTCCTCCCAACCCCTTAGTCGATCTACTTTATTGGATATACAATTGTTGGATACCAACAACGTCATTTCATTCAGCTTTTCATTCATCCCGACTTCCTGTTTTTCACCCAAAACACTATACAAACTCGTGATTACATTCTTAACTCAATCTCTGTCCTTGCCGCATCATATCTGAACCTTTGCCTGACGCGTCATCTTCAAAAGTCTCACCCCACACCGTTCCAGTTAGAACCTATACAGAGTGTACCAGATAAAGTAAAATTCTTCTCGATCGAAAATGTAATATACAATAAATTTTGTGCTTTCGGCGCACGGTTCGATCATTGATATCGATGATTAATATTAATATTAATGATCGAACCGTGCGACGAAAACACAAAATTTATTATATGTACCAGATAAAGTTTTGCAAGCAGTTTTCCCGGAATCTAGTGAAGATATCGACTTAATTTTCTTTTATTTACACGTTCTTTCAAAAATGGATAGTATACTCATCAACCTCAATAGCGTTTACTTGAACGAGTTTGTTTTTATTGTACTTTGTAGATATATGTATGTACAGAAATTAATACGGTTCCAGGAACTATTATAGATGTATAAAGTTTAAGATCCCATATCTACGGGTCCGTTACATTGTATCTCGCGGTGTCTTTAGGTATCGGATCAAAGATGTTTTAGTCCGCCGAATTGATCGTATTCAGATGTTTTTTTTAACGTATCGACGAGCTGCCGAACTCAGTTGGTCGAAGCCTTGCCGTGGTAGAGAGAACACTAAACAAATATCGTTCAAAATTCAATACCTTTTCTTTTATTTAAATTAAAATAAATACCTTGCTTCCCAAACCAACAGACTTGAACTTCAAACCCTTCGTCCTCCGCGTTTCGGACGATCAGATGTTCGTCTCTAATAATTAATTACCAGACAATTTCTGTTAAATGCTTCAGGAAATAATCAGCACTCGACGTCGTGAGAAAGTTCGGAAACCGATTTTGCGTCACGTTGGCACGGCGACCGGGCCAGCACTCGAACAGCTCGAATAAGAGATTATAGCTACTTGAAAATTGCGTTGGACGCGCGTTCTTGCAACGGAGCAATTAAGAAATGGTTTACGATAGCGGCGGCTCGTAAAGTTCACAGCGGCGTGGCAATGATTTTCGAGGGATCATTCTCGGATACAGCGGGAGAACCCGTGCGAGGTGCACGCGGTTGTTAATCCGTCGAGTTATTCCGGAAAGTTTATAATTCCGTGTAGTACTCGGGAACTCTAGCTGAATCGTATCGTTTAGAAGTTAGAGCGTATCGTTTTGCAAGTTTCTGGGATAAGATCTGATCGATGCCGAGAGTTTCTTCCGTTCAGGTTCGAGAGAGCTTTTCGCTCTGTCAACCCGGTAATAGAATTCTCCTGGTCGAGAGAGGAAATCGCGACTGGAGGAACGTTCTCCTTGAGAGAATTTTTTCAACGCTGTACAAACGTACACGAGGCTCGCGAAACCGCGATAAGAGCGTTCGCGCGTGTGTACATCCGCGTTAACGACTTTTAGCGAATGGAATAAAAGGTTCGGCGAATAAACGCGGTGACTTTTATGGGGTTCCCGTAACGGATAGTTCCTTGAAAAACCAGTGGAATTGCTTTTTGGCTGCAGAGAAAGGTTCTGCGAGAAGTTGTGCCTTGAATTTTGCTGTGCAGCGAGTCTGACAAGTGATCTGTCTTTATCTGTGTCGTGGTTCTCAGATGAATGGAAACGATTCTAACCGAGTGACTATATTCGATCTACGGAATGTACGGTCCCGTCTGAGACAATACGCGGCACGATAGCCTTGAGACGCAGTCTGTGCTTCCTTTTATTTTTACATCTGACCCGAGACAACTACGCGCGCCACTCAGCGTTCCCCTCGGTAGCAAATTCGACCTCCTGGTTCGCGAGCTTGCACGATTTTTAACATACCACCAGCGAAGGGTTGAAGATACCGAGAGACTGTAACACGTTTCCTATGCAGTGTAGTCGAACAATTATAAATCAAGAATAAACCATAAATCAAGAGACTTATTCATCCCAACCGTGATATAATTGATGCTATTTTCCGCGGTGTATATTTCATGCAAGAATCTTTGTGACAGAAACGGAAACGTTGAAAGCTCGCAGCGGTGCTTCGACTTCCGGTTCCCAAAAACCGATAACGACCGGAATCCCGCAAACCTCCACAAACCTAGCAGCTAGAAACAGCGAAGCTGTGATAATGCGACTGAACTCTTGTGCTCGCATGTACTCGATTAGATAACAAATTCTGTAGTCTCCAGTTTCCAAGTCACTGAATAAATTCCCTTGATTAAATATGGTTTCAAAAAATTTAGAACAGTATCAAAGAAACAATGTAACATCGAAACCTCCTCCGAGATAAAATTGTCCTTCCACAGGATTATTAAGGACAATAAGAGCGAGCCAACCCCGGCGAGGGGTTAAAAACTAGAAGGAACCCCCGAGCGGAAGGTAGCCCCTTATTTACAATTCACGATCGCGTCGATTGAATTGGAAATTCGGTTGGAAACGCGTGAACGAATTTCTAAGTGTTTCCCGGCTGGAGAGCGATATCTAAACGTGCAGGCGGCGGCGGCTACGCGTCTGGTCCGTCTAGTCGCGTCTCCTCTAACCTCCTGGTGGTCTTTGACCGGTCACATGGTTGGCCCGATCGATCTGCGTCCAAAATACCCTGATGGTGCGTCTAGCTCGGGTGTCTCGGCACACGTTTCCTCTCGTCGAAAATCCCGCTGCGAGTTTCCGTTCCGCGACGGTTCGCGGTACACGCACAGACGGCCGCACTGATTCGTTGGGAAACAGGGAACGGTTCTCCCGCGAGCGTTACACGAGCCAATCGTGAACGGCCAACGGGCCGGGCACGCCGATGCAACCGAACCGGGGATTGGTTGTCTAGGAACGCGAGGAACGGAGCAGCGCGTCATCGATCACATGGAACACTACCGAACCATCACGAAAAGTGTCTCGCGCACGACTGAACCATCCGACGATCGCGCTCGGCCGTCTCAGCCCGGTCAGTCCTTGTCTGGCCGGCTGGAGAGGGGGAAACAAGAGAGAGGGGATCTCTCTCCGTCTACCTCCCACCAACGGAATCCTATCTATCGCTACGTGCACGCATAGCGCCATCTTTGAATACCCCTCTTCTTTCCCCCACCTTTCACTTACTCCCTCTCCAAACCGATTCCCCGCTACCCTCAAACGAATCTTTCACGCGCGCTTCTCTCGAACGCGTCCCCTCTGCGCCCCGTGATGCTGCGCCTATGACTTCTAGTTTATTTGTCCGAGACACTTGAAAGAATTCGGGGATGTTTTTCAGTCGCATCGATGCGACGAGCGGTTATTTCTCCGGCGGAATATGCTGTTCCAGTGCAGCGTCTGTTTCCAGAGAGCTTCTTCCGGGGCCACTTCCACTCGAGATGCCTTTTTTTTCTTTGGACGTTCAATTCACTCGGAGCAACCCGAGCACGCTTTTGAAACGGTACAGATGGGAATGCTTAGATCCATTTAGGCTGTTTATAGTATTTTCCGGAGCCCGAAGAGCTGTAGGGAGGACTTTCAAAAGATCGGTTCAAACATTGAAACATTTGTAGAGACTACTAGTTGCATTGTATCTGTTCCTGGTCGTTGCAGCTTTTACGTAGAAGCTCTCGACTGTTTCAAGCAGTGTAATTTTAGCGATGAAAAATAGAGGAGTCGATTATTGGAAGACCTAACCAACCTTGTGCGAAGGTTTGTTACTTCGGTGGAGCACGGAAGATACATTGTATGTCGAGAATGAATCAAGTGTCATTTCCTTGTTTAAATCTACGACTGTATGGATTTTTGTTATGCCGATCGTAAATATTAAGGTAACAACTGGAAATGATTTTATGTGTTCGACTGTATGTTTCTCGTTAACAATATGACAGGTAAAATCTCTCTTTCCCCGAAGAACAGACTGTCCCGTAAGAGTCGAGGTCTCCTACGGCGAATAAACCGCGGCGACAAGAGAATCCCCGAAAACCGCGAAGAATCTGTGAAATGCGTTCTTGGCGTCCCGGGTGACATGGCAATTCCGCCGCGTGGTTGCGCCCGTTGAATCGGCCGGCAATTGCGCGATCTCTCGGTGTACATCGTGTGATTCCGAGTTTTAATTACGTATTTAGAAGAAAGAGAAACGCGCACGTTGGCGAGAGAGAGAAGGTTCCGGGGCGTTCTCTCCCCAACGATTTCTTCTTCGGGCTAATTAAAAAGCTGCGGGAGTTTGTCGGTTCTCGTGGAACGTCGCCAGGAGGTCGCTTCTCATCTTGAAAACCGCGGGTCTAGGCAATAAAGAGAGTCGGGCCCGTTTAAACGCACGATTAATGGCGCGAACCGGAGCCAAACGTTTCGAGCCTGCTGCACCGAAGATCGACCGTTGGGGTTTTCTCCTCCCTCGATTCAGAACTCTCCTCTTTTTTTCCGATGACCTACTGAAACAAATTCGAGAGAGAGATAGGATAGCAGGGAAATTAGAGGGTCAATTAGAAATCGTTTCGTGCTCGGTGGAAAAAGCAAAGTGTTCCAAGTACGGCTGGAAAACAGAAAGTGAGCTAAACCATGAAGAGGGTGGAGAACAGATACCAACACACCGATCCTTCCGCGGAGGAGAGCAAAGTGACTCGATATCGGGGAGTGTCTCGGCGTTAGCCCCGAATTAATTCCTCCGGGCGCGCTGGGGGATTCTCCATTACCAGCGCGGAACGAGCAGCAGTAAAGTGTTCCGCCTTGGAAAGAATACCTGCGTCTTCTTCCTCCTTCTCCTCCTTCTTCGCATCCGCCTCGACGTCTCGAGCAATTGCTCCATCCCTTGCTCCTCCTCCGTGTCCGCCAAACGAATTGTCTGAAAAATCTCAAAGCATCCCCCCGTGCGACTTCAACGACGTCCGAGGCCCTGCAACCGATTAACCAAATGTTTAACCCTCCGCAGATAGATACACTCGATGATCACTGATTCTGGAGACATTGCTCTTGTAGAAATCTCAGAAAATCATCAGCCTCGTATGGGGCTGTTCAATTTGTACAGTTCAGCCCCTTGCACCCTGGTGAAGATTTTTCGATGCACTCTGCAACTTCGAGCATCTTATCCTGAGAAGAGGAACTCGAGGATTTACTCTGATTTAGTATTACTAGATTTTATGTATTTTTAACGGAGGAAATTGGAAGAATGGAGAGAAGACATGAAAGAGAGGATGGGAATGTGAGAGGCATGAACGGAAACGGAAGTCCACACGAAAGATGTAAATATTGTAAATAATGTATATAGGTTAAAAAATAAGACTTGTAAATATTGTTTCTCTCTCTCTCTATCTATAGTAGGTTGAGGTAGTTATAAGTTAGATCATAAGTTAAAGGTAAAGGACGCTCTACACGATCAATCATTTTGATCAAACGATTGAATCAATTGATTGAGTCAAGCGTGATTGTCCCTTCAATCAATTGATTGAAGGGCTGATTGAGGTTGATTGAAGCGCGTGTCAATCGATTGACTCAATCGTTTGATCAAAATGATTGATCGTCTAGGGCCTCCTTAAGGCTAGTTTGTAAAAGCGAAGGGAATGGACAAGGATGAAAATGTAAACAAGGTTGTAACCCTAAGGGGAGTCAATAAAGTTATATATAATATATAATTGTATGAATTTGTATGTTGTATGAATTGCTGTATGAAAGTGTTGTATGAAAGATATTGTATGTGTGAATACAATAGAAACAAATAAAAATAAAAAAATATATATAATGAAATTGAAAAGACAAGAATTTAGGGATGTCATATGATTTCTCGTGAGTAACTTTTATTTTGCTAGGGAAAATTTTTAGATAGAATCTACCGAATGTATTCCACATGTTCTCTATAATTTTTCTTCGTCTTCTGGAAACTCGACAAAGCTCTAGTTGCAGACGCAAAGAAAACTGTGCAAGAGGTTATGGCGAGCGTATCGCACGTGTTTAATTACCGATCTGTCGTGCAGCTGCGTTTGGAAAATCCGCTGGTAATCCGATCTCCGTAGATGGGTCTGCGAGTCCCTCGAACCGTTTCTGGGAAATACCGGCCAAGGTTTTCCCGAGTCGCAGGGGCGTCTAAGGCTGGGATTTTCCAGGGTTCAGGAAGCGCAGCCTGTTCCGCACGTGTGTCCGCACAAAGACCGATTTTCCAAGCGACATGGCGTGGATGCGTGTTCCGTGGCTGGGCCGCGCGCTGGTCGGCCCCATAAGTGGCGGACTAATTATACTCTGTGTGGCCGGTGACCTTCGGTGCTCTCTCGCCTCAGCTGTTCCCTGGATCTGTAAATCAACGGGAAACGAGTCCGGTGAATGGTTTGCTCGACGCACACACACATAGCTTTTCGAAACAACGATAATAGGAGAAAGAGAGGGAGAGACAATGCACTTTGATACTTTTCGCGATCGTGAAAACAAGCAATCTGGAATCAGTCGTTTCGGGACACACACGCACGGGATTGAAAAGAATGACACAGCATATGTCCGGGTGTACGAATTGAAAAAGACAGATCGGGAACGCCGCGCGCTTTGAGCCTTTTTCCGAGATACAGATAACACGCGCGCAGCGAGATATTCGAAACTGAGCGCGCGTTTTCTCTCTCTCTCTTTTTCTCTTTCGTCACGACTGATGTGATTGAAAATTCGCGAGAGCGAGCTGAATACGCGTCGCTCGGGGACACGGCAAAATGGAGGACAGATAGAACCCAGCCGAGTCATTGTGGCCGAGATAAGGCCGGAATTTTCTGGCCGGATAATGCGAGAGCCCACTCTCGGTTTTCTCCCGTTGATAATCGCGAACACCGACACAGAACGCTTTTGAATATCCCTCGATACTCTCTTGTCTCTTTCGACAGCCCGTCTTTTTGTGTCGATAGTACAATCGAAGACTTCAGACAAATCTTTAGTTTCATTTGTGATTGTTGGATTCCGTGTTTTCGAAATCGAGAACAACACTTTTAGAAATCGTAAAAAAGTTTTATTTAAGAAATATACACGGTAGCGAAGTAAGATACAACAGAATGACCTCTTGGTCTTGAATTTGCAATAGACAAAATGAGCACTTTTGGTTTCGGTGAGCTGCTATATTTATATGTTCTATTGCGAAGGAAAAGGTGGCAAGGAGTGGGAAAGATCCATTGTGGAAAGAATAACGTGGAGGCGGAAAGGTCCAAGGGTTGCTCAGTATCATCGGGTTCTAGTGACTCAGAAGTTTAGCCTGACGTGTTGTTGGCTTGGTGATTGTAGTTATCGAAGAAACAACATGATCATGCCTTGCCGTCACGTAGTTCAGACTCGTTTGAAAACATATTGACGAAATTCTCACAGGCGAACGCGGGATCGAAAGGATTAATATCCAACAGGATCCTCTTTGGATGGATTGCGCAGTGTACACCGGCGTTAGAAGCTGCTCGCTTTAATTAACCAGCTCCGCGGGGGCCAGATGGGAGCGCAATTATTTAAACTTTCGACGCGTCTTCCGTTCACTTTCCTCCGCTGAATAAACGGAACGGCTTTTTTTCTCGTTCGGTACACGCGGCTCTCTGTTTGCACCTAGGTTCCAACCCACCCATTTCCGCTTTAACGACGCGAGGGAGCGAAGTTTCGCGAGAGCTTTTTCTCGCGCGGTATGCTAATTCCGCTGTCCAACCTACGCCTGCAAGTAAATCGGCCCCTGTTCCTCGCGTTCCCAAGGAAACCGAGACGCCAAGAACGACGCCACTCTGAAATGCCGCTTTGGATCGCTTTGCTTAGCTGCAGTCTTGGCCTGGTAATGCGTTCTCTAGCTGATTTACTATCTGATTTTCCACTTGATGTGTCTCAGCTTTTGTAATTGCCACGGCGAATCTCGAACTACGATCGTACTGTTCACATCTCCGAATGAATTGGTAAATATCCAACAGAATTGGTCCGGTCGCTCTTTGGATATTACTTAACCCTTCGCTGCACAGTGTATCATATCCGATAGAATTAACAAACCTGGTATACAGTAAACTAATAATGTATTTTCTTACTATTCTAAATTATGTTTATTTTTCTGAAAATGTTGTTTGAATTTCTTATAATATTTTTCCCTTAAATGATACACAAAAATTCACCTTTTTACAATCTTCTCACTTCAATTAAAAGGAACCATACAGTGGAGGGTTAAATGTTCTGAGAAAGTCTTCAGCAACAACCCACGCAAAGAGTCATCCGCGTAGCTTTTACGATCGAAAAATTCCAAAAACTGACTTTTCTTGCAAATTCTAGAAAGAACAAAAGGCCACGGAGAGCTCGGACTCGCGTCCAGCGCATCGGAATCGGTGGATAGCGAATTTATGAATGAATAGATCAGCAGTTCAAGGCATCCGCAAGGCGAGAGAAGAGAGTGGTAGAGCCGCGGATAAATCGAAGAAGCAGTTAGGACACTCGGAAGCAGAAGGGTCTGCCTCAGGGTGCGGCGAGTGTCGGGTTCCTCGAGGGTCAAGGTTAAGCTTCGAGCCCCATATGCACGGGTTCCGTGTTTCATCCTGCCACGTTTTCCACTCGTCCCTCACCCTGTTCCCTTCTTTTTCCTATTCTTCTTCGCTTCTGGCCTGTCGTATATTTTTTTCCCGCCCTCTCGCTCAACGGAAGCGTCTGCTGGAGAGAGAGACTCCCCGTTTTCTCTGGCAGCAGCGTCCTCGATCCATCGTTTTCTATTTACGGCGACCGATATGGTCAATTTCCGGGGCATGACCGTGCTACTCCGATCGACAGCCGACCGTCGACTAAGCAACAATTTTTCTTCCCGTTCGATTTCTTCGGCTAAATTAGGGGATGGCACTCGAGAGCGATTAACGCGCCACTAGAAAAGTCACGCGGGGCTATTTGTTCCGCAACGTAATAATAGAGGACGCAAGATTTAGCGCAGCAATTATTTCTCTGGCCTTCGTGAACGTTCCGAGACAAATTTGCAATCAAACTTCCTTTCTAAATGATTAAAACATCTTTGTCCCGAAAAATGTCGTAGAAGAGAAAATCTCTTTTTATTTCATCTAAGAAGAAAAGCGTAACATTCATATTTGTTAGACTTTGTTACAGTCCTGATCACGCGTCTGACTCGATAAAACACGGCAAGAGGATAGACTTGAACGCACAAGTTGACGCAATTACGTGAGCCATTCACCAGAGAATAACAGAATTGTTTAGCATTTAATATTGGCAGTAACGAATAGAACGAAACGAAGAAATGAAATATAGATTGAAGAGTACAAATGTTGGTTGTCCGAGAATCGCCATCGTTCCCCTGTATTTTCTATGAAACCTTAATTTATATTGATCATCGAGAGCTCCTCGAACGTCAATCGACTTTAACAGGATTCCTAGTGAGAGAATACCGAGAGGGAAACTCGCAGATGCATTTCCACTAAGCGATCCCGCAAGAAATGATTAGTGTTTCCGGAACGGAACGGCGTACGATTGAAATTTTTATTGCTATCGGAGAATTGATTAAGCGAATCGGCCGGTTTTAAAAAATGTTAAGTATCCAGCGGTAGTTAATGCGTTAGATCGACGGGTTCCCGTGGGGTTCGCGAGGGATTTTACCGGTAATGGTTCGCAGATTCGGTCCCAGGACGCCGCCCACGCACTGATTACAGCAAGAACCGCGACAGTGCCAGCCCATTTCCCCAGCTGATACGTCGCTCCTTAACGAGGTCGGTCGGTGTCGGCGAGGATACCGTGAAATTCGGGTGAAAAGTGCAGAGAACCCTCGGGAGAGAGAGATCAGGTCTCGAGGGAGCACGACGGGAACGAGAACCGTTTTCGACGGGACAACGACCACGCTATCGTCGCTCTATTAAACCGCGTCTATAGTTAGTGGTCGCGCGGAGCGGATTTCGCCGGCGAAACGTTATTTATAGTCGTCCTAAGAATAATATTATACGGGCATTCGACCGCGGTGGAATAATTTAATAGGTGTAACGCTGACACACCTTTCCGAACGGGCACAGGTGTTATTTTCGATCTAGCCGTCCGTTTTCGTTCGTTCAACGACGCGCCGCTAAAAATTGTCACACCCGTTATCCTCAACAGTTCACAGATTATTATGCGAGAAAACAAGTACGAGAGAAGACGATTGCGAGATGTTTAACAAATCTGCTCTCGAGACGCGGCGGCGTACGCCAGCAAATTGAAATTATTGGCCCATTACCGGCTCGTTAGCAAGATATCGCGTTCCGCGAGGCCCTCCGCTCACTTTTCACCGATTTCCCCTTTTTTCTTGCATCCGCTGCCGGCGCTGCGCCGTGCATTATGCACGCTCGCTCGGTGCATCTCGTTTTCCAAGCGGCTGGATGCTGGAGTGAACGAGAGGGAACGGAGAGACCGATCGTCAGATCGGGAAATAATGATTCATTAAGGACTAGATTCGGGACACGTTCGACGTGTAATTTGCGATAGGAGTTTCTCGCAGAAAACGGGAGAGACAGAAAGAGAGAGAACAGGGACGCTGGTCGGTTAATTATTGGTGGACTTTGAAATTCCCATTGAGAGATCGAGCTTTTTATCGGGCAGGGGAGAACAGAGAACGATAAAGGGCCTTCCGATCGTGATTAATTCACAGCGAGTGACTCGAGAGATCGAAATCAACCGATCGGGTGCACCCATCTCTCTTTTTCTCTTAAAACCTCCCTAACAAATTTCGTGAGCGCCGTTTCCGGGATAAAGTCTCGCTTGTTTGTTATCGCCGAGCTATCTCGATCGAACTTATCACCCCGCGGAAACTTAGGTAACAGAGGACGCCTTTCACCTCCATGCTTTCATCATGCCTGCCGTCGTCGTGATATCGAATGACAACGCCAGTTCTACGGCCGATTGTACGTAGGCTGTTTCATTGTCAGCGTTGGCAGTCGCTTCGAACGCACCGGACCGATATTCCCGAAATTTATTGACGTTACACGGGAGAGTCCGGCACACACGATCCTGTTAATTATTTTCATTATCCGGCTGGTGCACACCTTCCGCGGAGGCTCGCCGTACGTAATCGACGATGTAAATAGCCCCGGTGATCTTATCGGCCGGTCTCTGTCACGAATTTCATTCCCGTAATGAGCAAAATCATTTAAAACCAATTTCAATTACCGTCGCACGCTCCATTTAATGAATCCTTGGAAATCATCCCCGGAGACTTTCGCGGATCACAGGGAAATTGATTTTACGGTGGCACGAGCGCCGGTGTGCATACTCCGGCCACGAAGTCTGCGAAAACGTTTCTCGAAGTGGCGATTCCCGTTGTCGCAAGTGGAACAGAATTATCTACAGGGTGTACCAAAGATGTTGTACCTCGTTACGCTTAACCACCATGTGCTTCTCAAAAATAGCTGCATAAGATAGACTAGGATAACAATTCACCCATTTTTATTTTACACGTTAAATCAACACGTTGTGTTTCATTTACGAATAGAAGCCCTTTTACATATTTGTTTACAAAACAAAGAGAAAGATAGAAGACTACTTGTGTAATAAGGAAAAAGGGACATGCACAAAAAGACAAAGTAAAATACTACTAGTATAATTGATAGGTATTATCACATAATGCTGCGTAGTTGCGTTTGAAATTAACAAATTGTGTTTCATTTGTAGCGTCATTTAAAAGAAATACATCTCACGATGTGGGCATAAAAGGCTGAATAATCAGCACATGCTCCAGTTACGTATCTTCCACCATGGACGAAAGCTTAGTTTTCTGTAACTCCTTATTATTCAGTTAAAAAAAATTTTGTTGCCACAGCAAGTATGTGTGTTATAATTTTTCTTTTCTACGGTATTTTTACACAGCTTTGTCGCAATATTTTTTCAATTTTCACTAAAAATGTATTATCTTTCAGACGCAAAAATGTCTCTCTTGAAAATGATCCATACAGGGATCGAAACGTTGAGATAAATTAATTTGCAAATTTGTTGTTTGTCTATGAATGATAGAACCGTGCGCCGAAAATTTAATGAATAATTTTACAGTATGTGAAACTATTGAATGGGTGAATTCTCACCCCGAGAAACGTACGAGGGTTAAACCACGTTGCTCGAAGTACAAAGCGAAGGATAAATCGATTTCATTGGAGGAAGAAATTCGGTCGACGGTCTCTGGTTAGGTTCTGTCATGTTCGGTGGCATCGCGGAGTGGTTGGTTTCATTTTTTTCTCCTCTGCGAATTAGCGCTCGAGGCTCGCCCTTGCCCGAAAAAACCACTCGCTCCGTTGCGGAGACGACGACGACGACAGGCCGAGGCCAGCCTCGACGACGACGTACGTAATTAGCATAATTCGCGAGGAAATACGAAGGCTCGCGGAGGCGGCTTGTCCTCGTGAATCGCGCGCGGAATTGCGAGAACGAAGAATATCGCTCGGGCTGTGCGGGCCCTTCAAAGTTCATCTGCCGGCTCGAAAACTCGACCGTTCTCTTCTCTCGGTGCATAGCCACAGAGCCGGGCTGAAAATTCCTCCTTGCTTTTGCCCTTTTCGAGAATCCTTTCGACGATTCCGTTACAGGGGAAAAACCGCCTTCGCAGTTGGGGCTCTTTTTCACCGTGAGAACCTGCAGAATCATCCCCCTGCTCTCTCACTCTTTCCCCGTCGAGGCTCGTCTTTTTCTCCTAATTAAGAATAACAACCGTCCGTACGCCGCTATAATCAAAGGAGCTGCTTGATCCTCTCTCGTTCTCTCCTTCCTCGATCCCCTTGTTTCTTCTCGCTCCCCACGGCTGTCTGATTCTCGAGGAAAATTCCGCGAGATAGCGAGCCGAGCCCGCGAGATTAAACCGATCAGGAATCGTCGAGTTCGGGTAGAAGCTGGTCTACCGAAGCTTGTTGCACCACCGTTAAATTCACGCAACCGTTCTCCCTTTCTCCTCCCCCGACGCTCCAAACCGATTCTTTGGTTAACCAGCTGGCGTTAACTTGAACACCGAGGAAAAAAAGATTCGTTTCTACTGTGCACTATTATACCGGGAGCCTGTATCGCCTCGTTTCAACGACTGGGTCAGAGGTGACACGGGGGCCGAAGGGGCACCAAATGCTAATGAACGAACCATTGTATTCGAGCAGCCGCATTATTATGTCGGCCGTGAGACGACTCGACTTGCGAGCCACCTTCTACCTCGGGAAAATTAACGCCAGCTACGATCAACGTTTCCGATCGTTAACGCGGCTCTATCTTCGATGGCCGATTCGTTTTACTGCCTATTAAAACGCTAACCCACTCATTCCGAACATTAACCCCACTTCTCCTTTCTTGAAAATGATCCACACGAGGATCGAAACGTTGAAAGTTTAAATGACTTTGTAAAGTTTCTTTATAGTGTTTATTTGATCGAACCGTTGCGCCGAAATCATTAATACTTGTTCTGTTTTAACAATCATACGATCGATAACAATAACAACATTAACCCCACTGATATACTGTTGTATTACGGATACACTTAATATTAAGTAGAATTTCTGAGCGAAATACAAACTACAGAGATTCTACAAAAAGAACTTAGTAGAAAGATTGATCAGAAGCGAAACGAGACTGAGAGAAAAGAATGCTCGGGGGAAGAAGAAATCAGCAGAAGATATAAGTTTTGGTTCTGTAAAGTGGGGTTGTTTTCGGTCTAATGGTAAAGTAAGGGATGAAGTTCAAGGATCAGTCATAGAAGATAGAATGTCGAACTGAAATGCTTGGATTACATGAGTGATTACTAAATGATAGAGAATCTTATCGTTGGTAGACAACAAATGCTAGAATATAAAATTCCACAAGATTTTCTCCACTTTCTTGAAATTTGCCTGAAAAAATTAAACATCCGCAGTTCAGTTTCATGCGATACGATTAGATCAAACTAAATTTATTCTCACGGTTTGTTAATTATAAATAGACCCAGAAGACGTGCTAAAATTTATCATTCAAATCATTTGAGAACATTGTACTAATGCTAGAGAGAATCTTATCGTTGGTATACAACACCTTCCGCCATAAAATTGTTAACAGCGTTTAACAATGAAATATACCATGAATTAATTAAGAATTAATTACAAAATAATTTAGAATAGATAACTTAATTATTCATAAGAGTGATTATTTGAAAATGCAAAATTTCGATATAGAATAATCTAAGAAAATAACGCAAGTTAAAATATACAACAATACTCCTTAACCCGTCACGATTTTCCTCGCGACAGCTGATATCTCTTGGCAGAAAAAAAAGAATTAATGTTTAGTCTACGTTTAATCCGTGAATATATTGTTTACAAAAGGCAGAACTTTGATCGAAACAGAAGAATAAATCGTTCTCCTAATCAGCGTAAATGTCCCAGATAAAAGTAACAATCTTAAATTCTTCATAAATTCAGTATTTCGTGAATGTAGAAAGATCGGCAGCGGTCTGATCGTTAGTGTTGTTCGGCGTACGTAGTAGAAGCGTTGTCTATCCGTGATGCGCAACGTCAGCTACACTTGAAATTCAATTTGGGGTCAGGCAAAGGTAGAAGAGCAGCGGGGTTAAGAGAGGAGGAGCTAGCGTTTCCGCGGCAGACCGCGATTTAACTTCGATGCAAGTACAATTACGAGTTGAGCAGCGGTGTTCGCGACAAACCGGAAAACAAAAGATGTGATAATAACTGTCCCTCTGATGCGACGGAGGATCAACAATACTGCCCCCTCCCTCCCAGGGCTTCTCCTTGGCGTATTAACGAAAACTTCCGGCTGCTTTTTGTTCGGAAACCTCGGATATCTTCTTATTGCAACTTTCTTTCGCCGGTTGTTCTTGCACCTGACCTAGTCCACAGGAACATCGGGTATTCGTCGTTAATTTTAAGAGAGAGCGAGAGAGAGAGGGAGAGAGAATGGTCCGACGAGTATCCATTATAAAAGTTCCGGTGAAGTAACGGCCCCCAGGTTTTTGTTTCGACGGAGCAACTTTTCAAATACCGTTCAGTCCCGCTCCTCGATTCGAGGAGATCTCGACGGATGAAGAATAATTTCGAGACGATTCACTCGCGAGCAGACAGACAGAACGAGAGAGAGGGGTTCTCTTCTTCGTCCGGTTAGCCGCATTTTGTATATATATTTTTTCCTTTCGCACAGACGTAAGCGAAATGCTAATGCCGAGATCTGAAATTATAATTTTCTCTGGATACGTTAATACGTGGGAACGAAAGCTGTCGCTTGCTTTATTTCCGAGAAGCAAGGTCCTCTCTTGCTCTCTCGCTCCCCTCGGTTTCCAGTCTCTTTCGGACTATTTCCGGCCTGACGCATTCAAATTTCAAATGATAATCCAGTTCGAAATCGGAACGGGTCTCGTATTTTCTCATCGACTACCACCAGACCTGCTACGTATTTGTTTATTATAAATAGCTGCGTGCTCGAATATATTAACACGTTCGTTCACCGTGCCAAAATACCCCTCAAAATTCAATTAATTCCGCTGATGAACTGCGAGAGCGCGCCGAGTCGAAACTCGGTTCGGTCGAGTATATCTCGCGACAAAAATTCCCTTTTCCGAAATGCCGAACAACTTCTCGTGGTCGAACACGGGAATGTAAAAGGAAAGAGTGAAAATCGCGTGAAATATTCAAGCGTACGACTAGTTAGAGAACCGTGGAATCACGACGGATATCCCGACCGTTCCTATCGATATTAAAAAGGTCGACTCACTCCCGCGGGAATTCACCTTTTCGGCCCCGGCAAGTTTCCTCGCACATGCCGTACACGATTATTATGTTTCCCAAGTAAACAGCGATATTAGCTTGTCGGCGTATGCAAATATGGCTCGGCCCGTGGAAAGAAATGAGATTTCACGGGAAACTTTTTAAAAGCCCCGAAATTACGACGGAAAATTGAAACGGCACAGGTGGAGGAGGTTGTGGTCGGAGAGGTTTCAGGAGGTTGGAGGTGGAGGAAAACGTGGGCGGGTCTCCTCGTGGACTCGCAATTTATGCGTCACCTTGGAGTCAAACTTCCTCTCGCGGGTATCCGTCGACCGGATTCGAACTGGTTCGCGGGACCGAAACTTCTTGTAATGGACTCGACAAAGAGCACGGCGCCGTAATAAGCGCTTTAAGAGGGCACAATGGCGCTAATTGTCACAATTACCAGTCGGTTTTCCGCGATTCATCAACGAAGGCCGAATCCTTCGTCATTTACATCGAACGAACTCGTCGACCAAATCGTTGTCACGAGAACTGCTCGAAAAGTCACTGTTTCGAACTGGTATATAGGGTGTAAGCCTAGAACAACGCTAAAATTACCAAATAATAACGCGAAATAAAAAACTGTCGACGTAATTTGAATCGTAATTAATACGTTGGTCGCCACGTCATCCAAATATGGGTGACGCTCTTCTTGTTCGCGTTAATTATTATTATTATTTATTATAGACGGACTGAAGCCCTTTTACATAAGTGTTTATAAGGACGAAAGAAAAGAGAATGATACAAAACTACTCGTCTAATAACGAATAAGGGACATGCTCAAAAAGAAAAATTTAATAATGGTAATCAATATGGTATTATCATATAATCTTGCGTAGTTGCATTTTAAAATTTAGTAAAGAATCAATGAAAAAATCAATACAATTACAAATAGTGCACGATTGTTGCAATAATGCGATTCATTGGATTAATTAATCCATAAGTCGATTTTGCTTTAAGTGTTTGAAAAACCGCTCTTCTTCTCAATTCACGTTCCGGTACGTAAAAATTGATTTGCGCAAGTAGAGAGGAACAATCAATATGATTATTAATTAAATGAAAAATAAAGCTCTGGTCGGATACTATTCTTCGAGCACAGATAATGTTTCTAAGTTCATTGTCGTTAATATTGTGGAGTAATAATGATCAGAGAATGACATTGGATTATTTAGCTTATATGAAGAAAACCTGAGAAATTTATGCTGCACTCTCGAGCAGCATGATTTCGTACTTAGAACTTTTCAGAGACCATATAATTGATGCACGATGCAAATTAAATATAGGATATACAACATGAAAATATTAAAAACACATTATACCGTTCTGGCCGACTAACGTGCTAATGCTTCACGACTGCAACTGAACTTACACGGACTTTCAATAATTCGGAACGAGAGTGACCAGCGGATAACGCGTTAATTTCGATCATAAAAGCGCATCAAATACCTCGATAACATTTATTCAGGTGGGAGTGGGGTCCCTAAATCGATAATATGGCAGTTTTGATGCGGAACAGAGACGAGCCTACGGGAAAACTGTACGGCCGCGACCGGAAATAGATAGCCGTTCGATCGTGGTCGGAACAAGCGAAACAAGAGTCGAGCAAACATTTGTCGATTCTCGCCGAAAATCCACACGCGTTTCCCGGCGTTGTCGTGCACGGCACTGCCTCCGATAAATATTTATAACATTCTCCGGTGGTCGACGGACGAAGACTTTCCACGGAATTGGTGTTAGCCTGAGTGCAGTGGTCGCGATACGATGGCCAGACGACGCGTAACGCGTTCGCATAAGTCGCCTCTTTACACTCGAACGGTTCACTCGGCCATTACATATTAGTCCAGTCATTTGTTTCGAAAAGAAGAGGTTACCTGGAAAGTTCTCCGGGATTTTGAAAATGATTAATTTTATAAATTTCGATGTGCTATTTCCGAATTTCAACTTTGCCACCTCGTGTCTGCCGCTTGCGCTGCCATATTGAAAAAATGGAACCTAATAGCAGTTTTTTCACAATATCTCCTCCCCGACTCATTTTACAATAACAACATTTCTATACAAAATTAAACTGGAGAAAATTTCCTACAGTTTACGTAATATCAATTTTTTTCGTAAAATGAATTTTTTAGCCAAAACGCATGTTAAAGTACACTTTGTGGCGCTCGTACGCCAAAACTATTGATTTTACAAAAAATTGGTATTACATAAATCGTAGGAAATATTCTCTAGTTTAATTTTATATAGAAATGTTGTTATCGTAAAATGAGTCGGGAAGGAGATATTGTCAAAAAACTGCTATTAGGCGCCATTTTTCAATACGGCAGCGCGAGCGACAAAGATACGAAGTGGCAAAGTTAAAATTCGGAAAGAACACATCGAAATCTATAAAATTACCCATTTTCAACAACTCCCGGAAAACTTTCCAGGTAAAACCACTAAACGACTGTACTATATGGAAATTCCGGGTGTCGAGCAGAGACGAGCCGACCGCCAAGAGACACTCTTGACCCCATCTTCGCCATTTCCGGGGGATCTCGATGACCCGTTGATACGACCGAGGCTTCGTCAAACTAATTCCTCTATCCGCAGCAGCTCGGCGTGTACATAGAGATTATTTTATTTTCAGAGTCACCGAGGTCACCAATATATATATATTTCAGCTGCTCCCATTCCCGCTCCCCCGCTCCTCCGACGTGTTTTCTTCGGTCTGCGGCTGACATAATCTTTCGCTTTATATCTTTCGACTATCGAGCGCATTGTGCGACCCCGCCTCTTCGCTTCCTCTCGTTGGGACGCATGCGAGCCGAATCTGATACTCTATTCTTTGCACGGCTGGTTTTTTGGAAATGTGGATTTAACGAGTCTGACCCCTAGCGATATGGAGCCGCACTCGTGACCAGAGTCGCCAGATCAGGGGAATCGACTAGAATATCCAGGGGTAAAAGTTACCCCCCCTCTCTCTCTCTCTCTCTTTGATAGTGGTGGATTAGTCACGTGACTTTGTGACACATACGCGATAGGGGAGGGGAGGAGGGTAGAGTAAGGGTGAGTCAAGATCTCGAACGGAATCCACTTTACTGCCGGTGGTTATCCATTGCTTTTTGATAGGGTGGTTATCCGTTGCTTTTATTTTCTGAATTTCCTTCGAGATGATTTCGTGAAGCGATCGGAGAACTTCTTCGGAAATAATTAGCCGTGTATTCGGAGAAATTTTTCGGCGACCACGGGCCGAGGGGAAAATATCGTTGCTGGCCTCGGAGCTAGGTAAACGACTGGACGTGACGGTTTACGTAAGGCAGGTTTAATTAAAATTGATGAGGCGGTCGGGAAATGGAGAGAGAACTTTGTTGAACAGAGAACCGTTCTCCTCGGTTCGACGAGTCGCGCGTAATACGCGTTGACGTTGCAGTTGACAGTCGGCGTGCAGGGAACGACGAGAGAGCGATGCTGCCGCAGAGAGCTGTTCTTCTGAACCGTCGGCTTCAAGAAAAAAATATAATCGATCGGGAAAATTTAACCCCTAACGCGATCCCTGTGCAATTACGTATTCGCTACTTCCTACGAGGCAGATCCTATTATTATTCTAATTGTAAGAATGTTGAATGTTTACCATGTAAAAACAAAAGATGTATTAATGTTCTAGACGCAACGGTTCGATCAAGAATATACATTAAAGCAATTTTGCTAGTTCTGATTAAACTTTCAACGTATCGATCCTAATATGGATCTTATATCCATATCAAGAATATACATTAAAGCAATTTTGCTAGTTTTGATTAAACTTTCAACGTATCGATCCTAATATGGATCCTAATAGATCTCAAGAAAGAAGAAAACAGCGTCTGTAAATTTTAATAGAAAATTCAGTATTATTGTAATAACAACGGATTTAAATACAATGTCAAAATACAGTGATAAATTACTAACTTGCTTTATGACAATTTTAAAAACGAAATTGAGATATATAAACACGTGTTGTTTCTATGCCGGTACACAAGTTGCTGTGGCAAAGACACGAGGCCAACACGTTTACCGTATAAATGCATGCCATGCCTCATGTGTTTGACTATTGTATATATTTTTATTGATTTATACGTTATATATATTTTTATTGATTTGTGCAATATGTGTTTTAGTTTTGTTAAAAATAAAGATCACTGACAGTTCCCAATGAGCAAAAAACGAATAAAGATGTATTACGTGGGTTTTGAGTCTCCTCCTTATATTATTAACACTATACTACCATCGTCAGTCTGCAAACCGGTATTTATGGCAAGTGATTAAATATACTGCAAAGGGTGGAAGAAATAAATCGTTGAGACCCCAGATCGAGGCCAAGCATTTACTGGCAGATCCGCCAGGTCAGCGTTCGCTTATTTTCGCTTTCTTGTCAGATTTGCGACAACGGTGTTAAGCAAACGGACGGTGTAACGACGGTTAATGGATTCGGGAACGCTCCTTGGCTCCGTTCGAGTATGCAAAGCGAGAGCGAGAGTAAACAGAAGCATATTCCGGCAATTGGGACACGACGAGGAAGCAGGCTTAACCTGTTAACCGGATGATTCTTCGGCCATGACTTCCCGTGTAGCCGCAATTAGGTGCAAATACGAACGATCCGCAATCCCCTGCTACTTTGGGATAGAAATTTTCAGGAAAAACCTTTGCAAGCCTGCAGATCACTGATAAATATTTTAAGAGATGCTCCTTATAATAATTATGTAGATTTCGTATCAGTTTTGGTTAAATATGTATAATACTTTAATAGAGAAGTTCACTGAAAAGGTTTCTCGGAAAAACATTTCAACTCATCCGGTAGTTCTAGTGTTAAATCTGGACTATAATAGTGTAGGGAGAAATCATCTCCGAGCGGCGAGAATTCCATCGAATGTCACGTCGATAGTAACTATAACGACGCGACGATTCGATATTTTTTATTTATTGATTTATTTGAGTTTTTCATATTTTGTAATATGCGATTTTGGATTATTCTGGTTCGACGTGTTGAAAAGTAAAGACGTGTTTGACCGCAGACGGAGATTTAAACGAGACAATTTCATTAATTGTATATCTGTTATATTTGAAATTAAACGTTAGATTGTTTGTGTTTACGGACGTGTTATTCTATTACCGACTTAAATCCTATAATAGCTAGCATGAAGAGGGATATCGAAAAAGTGTAAGGAAATTAAATATGGATGATGATCAATGATTGGAAATCACTTTGCACTCGAGTTTCACAAAGATCCACAGTCCACCGATACTCGAAGAGCACGAAACTGTGACGAGGATCACGTTCGAATGATATTTTGCACGGTCTGGCGGAATGATCCCTCAATATTTGACACGGCGAACAGGGTCTCGGAGAGCGAAGATTCTCGGGTCGCAGACAAGAGTGATTCCGTAGGGGTTGGTGTTCCGCTAAAGGTGTTCATTAATCGATAAACTGGCAGCGTTTCCGCGACCCGTAAAGAATTTAATCTGATCGAAGGGCCTTCGAACGGTGGCAGGGGTCGTCGAACGCAAACTGTAGTTGAAGAGAAAGAGAGAGATAGAGAGAGAGAGAGAGAAAGAGAGAAAGAGAGAGAGAGAGGATTCCGACGCGGAAAAGACGAGACGCGATACGACGAAACACTTCTTCCACGGGAAAAGTGATAAATTATACCCGCTTACGATCTTTAGGCTGACGGGGCGTTATTTCCAAAAGATCGCTGCTTATTTCCAACCCCCCCTTCCGGCGGTGGTCCGCGACGATTGCTCTCGCCCACGCTCCGCTTCTCCCATCGAGATCCGATAGCAATCTCTCCACCCGAGATATAATGGAGAGCGCCGCGAAAGGATCCGTCTCTGGAAATCCTTTCCTCGTTTTTCATCCCGAATACAGAAACGCAGCAAATCGGAAACGCGTGCACGCCCCGTGTTCTCTATCTTCCTTGCTTTCTCCGTCTTCCCGTTGCTGCGCTTCCCGATTCGGCTAGCCGGATGGATAATAAGGTTTCACGAGCGCGTCGAAGCGACCGGGAGAATCTGTTCCACCGACGATTTCCCGTTCAATGTCGAGTCCGTGACGCGCGACGAGAGACGCGCCCGCACAAAATGGACCGCGATGAGGCAAAAATCGATACGAAAACGAGCATCGAGCGATCACCGGAGCCCGGGTGGAACACGCACGTGTCACGCTGCCAGCGGTTCTCATCTTCTGACCAACACCCACGCTCTCCCTTTCTCGTCGGAAGTTTGTCGTTATACATTCTTTGAAGAAACAAGTATTTTCTGCGACACCCTCTACACTTTCCAGGAGGGAAGCGAACTACTTCGTTGATTCTTCGAAATATTTATAAGCAATAATTATAATCATATTTTCCGAGAATCCGCTTCTCAGAAGAAAATTAATGCAGCTCTGCGTTTCGTTCGAAAGCAATAATTTTGACCGCATTTTCTGAAACACCGGAGGAACGGGAGAATCAAGAGGAGAAGGCGGAAGCACAGTTCAAACATTGTTAACAAGTAGTTAGATTGTTGATTTTAATGAATTGTTTCCGCGTCTCGGACCGACTTGTTCGGAAATATTCCTGGTATGAAAAGAATCATTTTAAGAGATTTTGTAATGCAGTTGCCTTATGTTTTGTTCGTTGACGCTACAAGGGTCGATGGATTTGAAACATTGACTTTTTTAATCGAAGAATGCATTCATGAATAAAGGGTGGATTTTAAAAATGAATTATTGTAATTGCATGAGAAGAGGATGATTGTAGATAAGTTTCACCAGTTAAGGGTAACGAGGTCTAGAACAAGATCATTAAGGGTGAGCGAACGTGGTCGTCGACGCAGGGTCTGATCGCGTAAAGATCGAGAGGCAGAGTCGTGATTTTCGCGTGCAGTTATCGAGACTCGGCAACTGCGTGAATTCGGAAAAGCAGGGGACATCAATAGCTCCTGACAGAGAGGAGGTATAGTGATGCTGGGGGCTGACCGGGGGTTGCGCGAGGGTGGCGAGCGGTTTCGAGAGTGCTGCGGCTGGCTTCCGCTTTCGATTCATCGCGGACTCGATGAATACGAGATGCGTACGCGAGAGAGCACGGGGTAATCTCGATGCTAAGGTCAATGTTTTTGGGCCGGTTGGATGGTGGCAAGGGCGGCTAGAGAGAGCGACTAGGGCAGAAAGGGAGAAACTCCGGAGAGGCATGGACAGAATAGAGAGAGCGGTTGCTATGGTGACCGTGAAGAGAGGGGTTGGTTAAGGGGAGGCTGCTAGCGAGAGTGAGAGAGAGTGACTACGAGAGAACCGTGATAGACAGAGAGAAATAGAGAGACGCGTTAACATGTGACGGAGGAACGAAGAGAGAGTACACAGGCCACAAACGAGGGAAAGAGAGGGGCGGAGAGAAGGAGGCAGAGAGAGACAGATTGGGAAAACTATTACTCTCCTCTCTCCTCGTTTCTCCGACGGACGCGGTCTCTTTTTGTCCTTCGTCACTCATCGGGCGGAGGGTTTGAAGCCAGAGTGATGTTAATTGCACTGCTACCGCCAGCAGGCAATATGTATTCGTGTACAGAGCGATGTGCCACCAGAGAGAGAGAGAGAGAGAGAGTGAACGTAGTCGGCTCGTAAACGGCAACCAGCTTCGAGCCGCTACCCCGCTGCAAAGGGCGGAAAAGTAACGCCACCCTTCTCTCTCTCTCTCTCTCTTACTCCATGTCGAGGCCTCTGATAAAACTGGGCTAGGTCGGTCTTGCTCATGGAACTCGCTGTTATTTGCTCGCAGGACGAGTCGCCGTGACATTTCCCGTCTACCACGGATTTCTACACCCCCGTGTTTCGCTCCTTTCGCCTCGCTGCCGAGACAACGGGCTCCGCGGACCTATCCCGCAGCGACAGAGGACAATCTCAAACTTCGATTGTGTACCATTTTCCTAGCCGGATTCGAAAGAGCTTTGCCCACGCGAACGCAATAAATCTCGACGTTCTCGCGCCATCAACGCGCTCTCGCTATAACCTCGCACACCCTATCTTTTGTGCCCGAAATCTTCCAGCAAGCCTTCGCTACTGTCCTCCTCGCGACAAAATGCTCCTTTATTCGAACCACAAATTGCAATCTCTGTTACCTCGAGTTGTCGTTCACGAAATTTGTGTAGCTTTCCAAAAGATCTTTACAAAAGACCAGGGAAAATTGTGTTTTTGATATGAAATCTCAAGTTTCGACGTTTCTAGACCCGGCTTCGGCGCTCATGGTGAGCAAATTTACTGTGAATCTATTTGTAATTCATCCTCGAGCTTGCACTATTTGAATCAACCACAATTTTCTTAATATAAAAGATAATGTGAGAGCATTAAGGTTAGGCTAAGATTGCGGGTTGTTCACAGTTGGCGAGACATTTCCGACGGAAAATCGACGGCGAAGGAAAAGCGTTGAAACACGACGCAAAGAGGAACAAACGCGTCCGACGATAAATTCCATCGCGTACAGGCTCCTCAAGGCAACGGGCAGACTGTTAATTCCGCACAAATGTTTTAATTAACTCGCTCGGTAGACGCGGGGTGGTATTAACGACGCGGTGGAGTAACATTGGCCCGAGCTTTCGGACAGAACTGGGCTAACTTCGCGCCATTAATATCGCGATGCCCCGCAGGGTGGAACGACGCGGAAAAAGTAATTGGTTCGGGTGGTAGAGAGGGATGCTGCGAGCCGTAATGGGGCCTTAATTGTGAAATTAAGGAAATCTAACAAACCCAACTTCCTGGAATAGGCGAACCGCGGTTCACCGTAAAAAGAGACAGACTCGCACCTAGTTTTCTTCGTGCACAAAAAGAAAATGAATTCGTTCTTCATTTTAATCATCCGTGAAAAATTAGAGATTGACACGCAAAGGTATTTCTTTGTATGTAAAATTTTATGAATTTTCCCTCGCATTTATTTCTA
This sequence comes from Lasioglossum zephyrum, assembly GCA_028455615.1. NCBI lineage: Eukaryota > Metazoa > Arthropoda > Insecta > Hymenoptera > Halictidae > Lasioglossum > Lasioglossum zephyrum. Next base: position 14,927,251 of record CM052330.1, on the reverse strand, counting down.
TCGGGCGAGATTAATTAGAAAAATCAACCGGCGGACAAAGTCACGCGGCAGCGTTACAACAACGCGCAAAACAATCAAGACGATCTATTGTCCCGCGGGCCGAGATTAACAACGGTGAAACCGCTAATAAGCGTGTAAACGGGTCCGCGCGAATTAGCGGGGCGGATGAGCGCGAGCGCGGAAAGAGGCGATCACGGTTTTAATTTGCCTCGAGTAATCAGCGTCAGCTAGCCCGATTATAACGCGACGGGCGCAAACGTGTGCGGGATACACGGGAAAAATTGTTGGCTCTTCGTTAGCCCTCGGAAACGCGACGGAGTCGAATTTTCGCCCGTTCTCTTCACAATTTCATTCGGCACATTTTTATCCGTGTAAACGGTGTGGAGAAAATTGTAAATAAAATTGTATACAATTCAGAACCGACACGCAACGTCTCTGGAAAACTTCGATCAAAGAACGCGTGTGCTCTGAATATTCTAATCTCGAATAGCTAAGCTTCCAGTGTTACATTACACATTCTGATCCGTGTAAACGGCGCGGAGAAAATTCTAAATAAAATTGTATACAATTCAGAACCGACACTCGACTCTAGTAACTTCGATCACGGAACGTGTGTGCTCTGAATATTCTAATCTCGAATAGCAATGCTTGCAGTGTTACATTAAACATTCTGATCTGTGTAAACGGCGAGGAGAAAATTCTAAATAAAATTGTATACAATTCAGAACCGTCACACGACGACTCTAGAAAACTTCGATGAAGGAACGAGTGTGCTCTGAATATCCTAATCCGGAATAACAAAGTTTCCTGCATCACTTATACATTTAGCCATGCGACAAAAGAGTTGATGAGCCGAATAAACGTGCGTTGCTCGAGGCAGCTTAGTGGAACAAAATGGCAACTGTAGTGCGGCAAAAAGGGCTGTATCTGCCGACCGAGATGAGCATAATGGAGCAAGAGGCTTGTGTCCCGAGAGCAAGGCAGTGTTTCTTGCGCGACGAAGGGTTAATACCCCGAAGAATGGTGAGCTGAATGGCTGAATGGAGGAGTCGCGTTGGGAGGATTTCGTAACTTCCGGTGGCCGACGAAACTCGGTGACCTTAAACGGTAGAGGCTAGGGTCCGAGGAATCGCATGTGACCAGGCCCGATACACAGGACGAGACAATTGCGCCCAATCTTTTCATTCGTTCCTAAATGAACGAACCGGTGGCCGGTGTGAAAGGCTCGGTTCTAAACTAGACAGAGGGCAGCGGTCGCGTGACAACGGGGACCTTGACAATTTTATTCCCTGTCTCGTTGACCGAGTAATGCGACCTAGTATTCGACAAATAAGACGAACACCGTGAGCCTCGGCAAAGATTTCCGTTTCTGTTCTTCGTCGACGACGTGCATATCTCGTCTGATTGGAAGAGACACGCTCGTTGCCACGGAGATGCACCGATGCATCTGCAACGACGACGCGGCCTCTCCTTTGTCACCTGCTTAAACTGGAGCACTGCCCACACGGGAAGACGCCGCCGGTGATACTCTCCCGAGAATATTAATGCATCCGTTTCATCTCGCGAGATACGCGGTCGAGGCTGCGGGCACATTAACGCGATCGCTACCAGCATTTATTTCGGCAACGGCCTTCGTTTACAACATTTCATCAAATAACTCTTGCGAAATATAGTCGAATGTATTGTCACGATTAAAAACTTTCCGAGCATCCCGCACTGGGTATTTTAAACACAACTAAACTATCCATCTAGAAATTATCGGCGGATCATTGAGCGATTGCATTCATCGATCCTCACGAATTTCAGATATCGTGGAATATCGTCCGACGAGCAACTCCGGTTACAAAGGATCCCTAAGCTAAGCCAGGTTCATCTGAAGACTTCGAAACAACGATTATTCACCGCGGATGAAATTCGTAGGAGACTCGAGTTACTCTCTGGACCAGGAGAGCTAACTTCGGCTACTTCTCATCAGATATAACAGAGTAGAACGCGGGATTTCTCCGCAAACTCCGGCCGAGAGTTCCAGGTGGATCCGATAGAACGATTCGCTCGCGTCGATTACGAACGCAGTCGCAACTTCCAGCACAATGTATCACAATTCCGACTGCGTGTTTCTCCTCATTTTAAAGATTCCTTATAGCAAAAGCGAAATAAAAATGTCAGTGATCTCTGTGCATTTAAAATATGAATAGAAGTATAATTCCTCGTGTGAAAATAGAATAGAAATGACACCTGATGTCTGTCGCTGCGAACGCGCTTCTGTCCTAAATAAAAATCTTCGGTCTATACGGAAAGGTAAAAATAACGTTCAAAAATGTTCTCGAAGGCTGCGGCATCGTCGAATTCTCGCGTATCTGAAAACACGATGCGCGTGTCTCATTCGATCCCGAAGAACTGCCACAAGAAAACTGTACGACGAAGAAATAGATATGGCAGGCGAAATAAAAATAGAGGATAGGGCCGGAGAAGACCCGGAAGATCGTATCGGTTCGCATGTTTCTTTTTCCGGACGAAGGATCTCGCGAGTGCAGGCAATTTCCCGGCGATAACTTTATCACGAGAGATCTACATTAGAGGTTCGAGTGGTCCGTCGAGGTTGTTCTTGCCCGGTGTGAAAACGGAAAAGAAACAAAGGGGAGGGGGGAGAGAAAGAGGGAGAATGGAAGCATGCGGCAGCTGGCGTTCCGCTCCTTTTGTAGATTACTGGCGTCGTATCGGACACGTAGGAAATAAGATGTCGTGCGAGTCTGACGTCAGCGGGGCCCTTTTCTCACCCTTCGATGTGTGCGAGAGGTTCCTCTGCACCTTTCCAACCTTTCACGTGGTCAGGACCCTCGACTCTCGCACAACCCCCTATGGTCTTTGCGGACCTCGTGCGAACCTTCCCGAGAGCTCCTAGCCCCCTTTTTCCGGCCAGAGAAAAGCGGAAGAAAACAGGGCCAGGACACGATCCTTTGTCACTAAGGAAACGTGTCACTCCGGTTTTCCTTCGGAACCATTTTGACACCCGATACCGCCCTGTCGATCCGCCTTAGCTGGTCTCAAGACTAATTAACGATAGGGACGCGTCTTGGAGGTAAAGTTTTATCTGGCGCTACAGGATCTATAGGAACACGTAATACACGTCCTCACTTCGAACAGAATTCGTATTTTCTTGTATATTTAATACTAGACTTTCCCGAATCCAGTGATGTGCCATAGTAATAAATTACGATTGTTTAAACATGTTTAAAACAATCGTTAAAGACCGAGAGGCACCACTTTTGGATGATATCTTTTAATTTATCTGAAAAATAAGGGTCCAGCGGGAAATCAAACTACACCACGCGATAGGGAAACTTTTATTTTGAGAAACCACCCTGTCAAGTTTCGAACGTTGACGTGTTTACCGAACCAAAAAGCAAAGTCATCGCGGAATTATTTACATGTTTTATTTATTACTATTTCCCAATTCTATTGATATATTTATTCTTTATCTATTATTTTATAGTAAAAATAGGAATTTACAAGATAGAAAACATACCTAAAACTTCTTTCTTCTTGACCGTCGGTAATAAGATTTGACGAATGCTTTTATTATACCTAATTTTCTATAGAGATGGAGGTAAGTATATTTTATTCGGCTGGATTAAACGTTCATACTTAATATTTTTTTTTGCCTGGAATATGAGTGTTTCCTACTGGCCAAGTATTGATTCAATGCTTCGTTCTAGCTCGGCTATCCCGTTCACACAAGAAACAGCAATATTTTGTACATCCAACTTCCAGTCCCGTAACAATTGCAATCACTTTTAAATCTGCGCATGGGGAAATCCCTTGATGGGGAAATAGTAATAGTAATAAATAATAAATAAAACATTTAAATAAAAGCTGACAGAGTTGCGCGCTCAACACTTGTGCATTAGTGGCAGAGCACTACTGGCGGCGACTCGTGTTGCGTGATGATATTTTGCTTTCTGGTTTGGTAAAAACGTCGACACGTTCGAACTTGACGGGGTGGTGGTTTCTCAAAATAAAAAAAGTCTGTTCCATTGCGTGGTGATGTGTGGTTCGATTTTCCGCTGTAAAAAAAGCATTATTTTTTTCAAATAGATTAAAAAAACATAATCCAAAAAGTCTATAGAAATCGCATATTTCTAAGATCCGTTGTTACTCTTTCTTCTCTCATCACGTTCCCGCGTGACACGATAGAAAGTAAATAAATTGAAGTTTATTTTTATAGATATACGAGGGAAAGCTTTTTGCACATCCTCGTAGCTGGGCCCTTCCGACGGGCTACCCTCGCGGGTTGGGTAGAATACGCGCACCAATGACATTACAGCTCTAGCACGTTTGGCGAGTCGTAGCATCATGACACTGTTTAGTAGTTTACGCGTTCGCTACGTTTATAATGCCACCAGCGTATCATTTTACTTGCGAGAAACTCGCTACGTCGCGTTGGCCATCTGGCGGTGGCCGCGGTAGGTGACGCTGTCGTGGTTCTCTCGCGAGTCGCGGTGTGGGTAGTCTCATTTTTTCTCAAATTTTCATGTTTCCGGGCAACTTTTCCATTTTTAGAAAAATTAGCCAAATCGATCCAACCGTTCTCATGTGATGCGGTTACGAACGCGAACAGCATTTCTTTAATTATTGCTAAAAGGAATGAATACACAGGGCCGCCGCGTGCGGTTGTGCAGATTTCGCCCCGCACACGGGCGCATTATCCAAGGGGCGCCAAAACATGAACAGGCAAGGGCGCACGTCGCTCAGTGTTCCGATTGAACCCACAGTTTTCCACGCATGCAAGTAACAAATGTTGCAATGCAACGAAGGGTAGCCATGTCGATAATTTCTATGCTTTATATGTGCTTTTTATAATTTATATATTTATGCAGAAGCGCTAACAGCTCTGGCTATCGTTAACAGATATCCTTGCTAAAAACAAAGAAGGAGAACGTATGGGAAAGGAAGAGAGACATAGTTCATAGAATTTTCCATACGCTCTAGAATGAAAATCTCCTAAGTTAAAGAGAAATTGAATAATTTGTTTACACAGCCGCTAGATGGCTACGATACTCGCAAGTAAAAATGATCTCAATAATAATTAATCACGAGACCGTCAGGTGGCTACCATTCTCGCTAGTAAAAATATTTTCAATAATAATTCATTACAAGACCGTCAGGTGGCTATGTTTCTCGCTAGTAAAAATAAGAATGGGAGAGTATATATGACCGTTACATTTTTCGTAATCGCGAATTTTGTGACGTCAAAAAAAAGGTATTCATTGTATTGCTGGGATAAGGGGGCATCATATTTCTTCTTACACACGGCAGCGCTTTGAATACATGATCACGTTTGATCACAAAAGTCTATGATATCAGGGGGTAAGGGTCGGACAACGTAACAGAGAGAACTAAAATTTTTGTGGATAAAATAGAAAATACCGCGAGGGAAGTAACTGAATGCGAATGGAACCAGAGTCTGCGTGCACTGGGAGATACATTCAGCACACGGCCGCGAAAGAATGGGAGCGAGATCATTGTATCGTCGTTAGTTCGTGCAACAATTAAAGATTCATCTCGGAGACGCGGCTTTATGAGCAGAAAAGGCGATTTAAAAAAAGAAACTGTCTCTTCACCGGAGTGAGAGAAAGAGAGATAGACTAAAGAGGATGAGGGGGAAGAAGTCGGCCCCAACATGGCCGTCGAACGATAACGGCCCGCTGATAAGGGCCTACCCTCGCTTCGACGCTTTAATATCTCTCCCGCGCCTGCCTTTTTAATTATCTCTCCAGCGATAATGGGCGTCCTCCGCGGCTCGAGCTTTCGACGGATAAATGTGAAGAGGAGGAAGAGGGAGAGAAGAATCGTGAGACGGCTCTCTTCCTCTCTCGGAGAGCCAAAGAGTGATAGCGAGACGCGACTGGAAGATGAGAGACGACGAAAGGAGAAGAAATCCTTCCGGGACGCGGATGCACTGGTTGCTGCACCCGGTTTTGCAGCGGCGGCTCGCGAGGGAAAATGAAATTCGCGGATGCATCTGATAACCACCGGGAGAACTACCCCTTTACCACGCACCCCTTTCCCTGGCTCTTTCAACCCTGAGTGCTTAAAGTTACTTGCGAGAATTCCGAAGCGGTGAAGATGATTATCGGGAATTCCATCTCGACGAAATCAATCTGCTAGAAGAAACGATTCTAAATCGATGAATCCTGAGAACCTTTTTTTTAACTCACGATTCGAAATTGTCTTTCTGTCTCCTTTTTCGAGCACGGCGACAAAAATGCGAAAGCGTTACATCATCGGAACGCGGGCTGGCCTCGTTATCGGTGATTTACGATAAGCCGGACACATCGATAGCCACCGACACCGTTATTTATCGTTCCGCGAGCGCTCGAAAAACATTCGATATCTGTCGGGCACCGCGTTCAAGAGTCGCCGGGAAAGCCTTGCTCGCGGGAAAATTACCGCGTGCGCGTACACGCGACCGGCCCCATTGGTAATTGATGTTCGCGTGACAATTACGCGCCTCGTAATTCCTCGACGGACGATTGCCGCCGTTTAGAACCGTCAACGAACGACCTCGAATTTCTGCTCGTTCGAAAAGATCACACGATGCTGTGTATTCCGCAAAATTCAATTTCTTCTCACTACTATTTTCTATTCCACCAACTGATTTTTACCATTATCGATAGAACTATACCGAGCACTAAACGCAATTGGCATACGTCGCCTTCTAATAATGACAAAAATTGCATTTATCTACATTTACTTTGTTGGAATATCTGGTATCAAAAACACTTCAATAGAGAAGTTCACTAAAAAGATTTCTCCGAAAACCACATTTATAATTTCGATATTTCTAAAAGAACAAATCAGGAGCAAGTCGTTTTCACTCATCCGGCAGTTCTAGTGTTCATGTGTAAAGATCGCGATTCAGTGATAACGTTCGACACGACTACTGAGATGACCTAATGCAAAGCAGATAGTGACTCAACTATAGAATAATAAAAACGTGGTAATATAGTTGCAACTAGTTATCGAACAGATTCATTAATTTGCGCGATTGCATTTCACTTGAACGTGGCAAGTGAGTTCCGGTGAATTTCGAGGGGGAGTTTGCAAACGGTGGTAGGCAGAATTTCCGGGGATCTCCGTAAAGGCGAAACGAAGGAAATCCGTGGCTGCAGTCGCCGTTAATTTTTCATCAGGGTGGCACTTAACTGCAGCTTAATTTCTTGTCTCGCGAGGATGATCGTGCCCGTCGCGTTCAGTTTAAGCTAAAAGGGACAACGAAAGGGGTGGATGGATGAACGTTCGTCTCCGAGCTTAAAAGGTGTCGAGGCGACTTTTCGCGAAAGACCCCCGGCTTTTCGAACCATTACTTTTTATTGGATCGTCCGGATAGATACTGCTCTCTCTCTCTCTCGCTTCTACCTTTCGACGTTCCTTTCTCTTCCTCACCTCTCTTCCGTTTTCGGGTAACAAAGCGCGTTTGTCGCGTTCGGAACGGTTCGTTCGCGGGGAAACTGTGAAAAAAGGCGCTCGAAACGGTTTACCAAACCGTGCCACCAACTTCCGGAGAAGAGACGATCACTGCGTCGAATGCTGGAGCATCGTTAGGATCGCGATATCGTTAACGAGACGAACCTCTTTCCTATTCATGCTGCATCTATCCGATGTTCCGCCGAACAATCGATGGAATTTACCCTACGCTGAGTCTACGCGTCCGAGCCCCGGGAAGGATTCGTTTCGAAACCCAGAAATTTTTAGTCGTTCGTGCAAACAGAACAACCCTCTTTGTAAATACTCGTAGCTACGTAAGATGCTGGTTTCATTGTAACAAATACGTGAAACTGATTTTTAATCTGCCTTCTGTTAAAAACACTGTTCAGAAAATTGAAGCATTTATTGTATTTTAAGTATGAAAAATTGGAAGATCATTACTGGATATTAAATTCTATTTGATTGATGAACCAATTCGAGCACAGCTGTTTGGTTGAATAATTATTATTTTAAAATTATCATATTAAAAAGGGTTGAAATTATTCTTTCTACCGACCTCGACACACAAGCTGGACGATCTCAGCTCGCCCACGTGTTCAATAAATCATCACGAGGACTAAGGTCGTTCGTGAAACGCGAGGGCTGAATCTTGCGGGCTATATTCCGCGTATTAGTGGCCCGAGAAAGTCCTCCAAAAAATGCCTGCAATATGAAAAGTTTGGGGAACGCGGGCGCATCGTTTCGGATTACACGTTCATTTTGCCGAGGAGCAACCATCTAAGCCGAATGCTGGACACGTACACGCGAGGAAGAGAGTGTGAGAGAGGTATCCGACTCGAGCAATCGTAAATAGGATCTGTCAGTAGCCCGGACAGCTGCGTAAAAATCTCCTAGAGTCCGAAGCGAGTGGTTCGATGCGGTTTCAACGCCGGAATATTACACGATACCTGGGGAGAGAGAGACATACGAGGAAGGGCGCGGTGGCGGCTACTACCCAGCGACTGGTATCATCTGTCAATCAATCGCGGAGGAGTCAGGGGGGGGGGGGGGGGGACGAAAAAAAAAATACGTGAAAAGTGCATGTGACGCGACAGCCATGTTGCGATTTTTCCGCGCGCGCACAGATGGGAATTATTTCCAGCATCGGTTTTGTGCTTTCCGGCCATTGAACCACGCTGGGCTACACCTCCGCACCGAAATTCACCCCTTTACCACCCCCTGTGGTCCCGGTGTGTATTTGTCGCTCGTTGTTTGCAGGATACTCTCGACCCTCGCACCGGAAACACGTTCCCCCCTTTCTCTCCTCGAGCTTCTTTTCTCGGGAGAAACCTGGGATCGTGTATCTCTCACCCAATCTAACTAATCGCAGCACACAGCATAGCACTTGACGACTTTTTTCTGGTAAATTAAGTTAAATGTTGTGTTCCATAAACCAAAATGAAAGTGATTGGAAGATGATCGAATTGCGATTTTCCGCGGTTTTTCTCGCAACGGCCACTTGAGTAAAACAGGATTCAGAAGGTGAATTTAGGGTCCCGCGTTGGTTTCTCAAGAATCACTGGCCGATAATCCAGTTAATTGTTCTTCTGCATCCTCGGGGAGGGAGTTCTCCGCCTCCGGGGGTGGTCGGGACGAAAGAAAAGCAAGCCAGAGAAACATAGTCGAAGGCGCGGGAGCGGAAATGGCCCATTAGTCTCGTGACGAGTATTCAACGGGACGTTTTCTCGTCGCTCGGATGGAAATCCGGCCGAATGGGTGCGCATCGACCCCGTCTCCACTCCCGTTCTTCTTGCCACCCCTGGAACACCGTCGGAGGAACACAGAGCCGTCTCCTCTCTCTCCTGCGACGGCTGCACGTTCACGATAGTATTTACGTTACTGGAGCGGGGCCAGGCGCGCTTGGCTTATGATAAATTTCCCGTGTACAAACTAATTTCAGGAAGCGTAAACCCTCCCGGTACGCGCCGGCGCGAGAACGCAACTCGTCCCCCCGACCGATCCGTCAACTTAACCGCGAGTTAATTTGAAATTGTGCACACGAAGATTTTCCCGCAAGTTTTCCGCCGTTGAAATTTTCTTTACCCTTTCCACTCTACACAAGGTAGAATAAAACGAATCTTCGTGGAGGTACTTTGCGCTCGATGCGGGAAACCGCATCCAGTTTCCTCGTTCCATTGTACCTTGAATCTTGCTTTCTTTCTCTCTCTCTCTCTGGTTTTTCCTCTCCGATGGTCCCCTTTCTCTCGCTCTCTCTCTCCCCTTTTCCGTTTCCGTCCGATCCCCTCGCCCCTGGTCAAATTAGACCGGGGGCAAACCTGTATCTGAAATGGGAAACCGTTCCCGGGCTCGCCGGCTGGGAACGACACCCGACCGAAGCGGGGAGCCGGAGTCGTTTTAAGATGGCAACCGCATCAATTGCGCGAATTAACCTCTAACGAGAAATCTCGACCCCGCCAGAAGTGGAAGAGCGTGGACCACGAACTGCGTCCTAACCAGCTATTTTCTTAACAGACCCACGCCGGAAGGCGCTGCCGCTGAACGTTCCTCGCGATTTTTAGCTCCCGGAAGAAACTTCCCCCACCCGGAACCTCCGGACGAAGTATGAATAAGCTGATATACGGTCACAGCAGAGAGACAAAACAAATTTTATAAAAAGCGATACATTAACGGCAACTTGAAAGAATTATTAAAGGAAGTAACAAATAACTGTTTTCTTTGATCTCGATCGACAATTTTAAATAAATAAATTAATATTTATGGCGTACAGGTTCGATCCTATGTTACTAAGTAGTTTTGCAAATTAATATAACTTTTTTCAACGTTTCGGTCTAGTTTAAGACCATTTTCACGAAATATATAATTGTGTCTGTAAAAATTAATCAATGTAAATTATATAGTTCAAGTTTAATTCCGTGTTAAAAAGCAGTTAAGAAGGAACAAATTATTTATATTAAATTATAATTATATAAATTTTAAAATGATCGAATGAACGCAATGGTCAAATGAACAGTGAATGATCACGATCGGAGTGAAGATCGAACGTGACAAATTATATTGAAATATAATTATAATTATAATTGAAATTTTTCATTACGTTATATTACTGTTAATATTATACTATGCACTACGACTTTCGCTACACATGTGGATAAAACGAATTTGACTATCTTTCAATAAACTTCTGTATTGCGGACGTCACTTATCTGTGACGCTAGTAGCGAACGCGAACTACTATGCTAGAACGAGATCTCGGTGAACGCTGGTTGCTGCACCATTTGCGATAGCGATCCAGATAAAAAATTGCACCGACTACAAGGGTGTCTTTCAAAGTTTGAGGGTCGGAGATTGCCCGGTTATTTTTAAAAGACAGTAATTCAGTAATATTAGAGCTCGGTCTAGCGATATCGGTTCGTCGAACACCAACCGACCGGTCCTTATCGTTGACAGCTTGCAATTCACGTCGGAGAAGTCGAACGGGATATACGCAGGACGTGCCACGTCGCGGAATCTAATACAACTGATGACATAATGTCGCAAAAGTCAGTCGATAAGCCCGAGCTGCACACGGACTCCGCTTACCGAGGAGACGAAAATGTAATAAACAATTCCGATATCGTTTTACCGGGACGGCAAACGAGGTGGACGGTGTTATGTAAACGATTATTAGTCGCTGACACGTTCTGGCCTCCGGGAACCCTAGGGTCGAAAGTCTTCGGGAGTCAGTCGTCTCGATCGAGAAAGATCAGATGAACGAAACGCATCATCGAAAAATGAATACCTTGTATTCCGGTTCTTTTGAAGCGTCAAATGTTCGCATAGTTCCAAGAGCAGATTCAGCAACGATGTTCAGGAGCAAGATCGTCAGCAATTCCGAAAACTCGCGGTAATTTCTCTCGATCGAGAAAGATCAGATGAACAAAATACCTCCCTAGTAGCACAAAATATTGTATACACATTCATATAATATTAAAAAGCGATTCAATCTTTTTTTAATATTCAAATGTATATACAATATTTATTTTATATTAAGTAACAAATTTTCTTTTAAATATGCAGAAAATATCTATTTCATATTACGAGAAAAATATTTTTTTCTAACTTTTTCTTCTTTTTAATTGAATGTTATTTAAATATTGAATTTATAGTCTTCAAATATTGATTTCACATTCTTTGTAATATTTACTATATATTTTTTAAATATCTAGTTTATACTCTCTGAATATTTAGCTTATATTTTCTAAACATTCAATTCACATTTCTTAAACATGCATGCAATAGGTAGATCCAATATTTATCTCATATGAAAAAGTGTAGCTTAAAAAATATTTTTCCAATATTTGAAAAATTTATTTATCCAATATATTTGTGCTACTATGGCTTGTACTCCAGTTCCTTTGAAGCGTCAGATGTTCGCATAGTTCCAAGAGCAGATTCAGCAACGATGTTCAGGAACAAGATCGTCTTCCGAAAACTCGCGGTAATTTTTCTGGATCGAGATCACTGGCTGTTGGAACCGAGTCGATATCTAGACTGGACGATCGACTATGCACAGTAATGTTTTACAACATCGCGGCCAGAGGCTCGGATCGCCCGGGTTAAACTGAGAGATAATTGTCCGCTATCAGCTGACCCTTGTTGTACATCCAGGCGCCCTCCCTCCCTCTTCTTCGCTTCGTTTCTCTCTCGGTTTCGATGCGACCAAGTCGAGCGCATGTTTGCCACTACACAGCGACTGACAAAAGGCATTTTGTCGCGAGATCGAGCGAGAGAAAGAGGCAGCTGACGATAGGACCAGGGGGCTGGAGGTTGTTCCAGTCTACGCGAGATAATCGGAACGCGTGCAGCTCGACAGATACGTGCACTAATGCCGCCTCAATAAGGATCATTATGCACCCGATGTAATCTCGATAACCACAATACGCGTTCTATCAGCCGGATGCTACGGAAATCGGGTCCAGAACTCCATTTTGGATTTTAATCTGTGGCTTCGACACCTCCGGTGCGAGCCAAACATAAATTCAGCAAAAATTCCGGAAAAATTGTGGCGAGAGATCGCGATTCCACCGCGACGATTAATTTTACGACGGTCCGATCCGCGCTTCTCGGCTCGATCCCCGGTAAAAATCACTTCGCGGGATTTCAGCCGGGTAAAAAGAACCGGGATAGACAGCGTACTTAGCGGCGGTCGTAAATTCAACGCGAGAACACGGCCCGCTATCGTTTCCGCCTTTTCTTTTGGTTTGCGAATCCTGGCCGATACCGAGGGCCAGCTTTTTGCTCGGCGAGAAAGAGAACGTCGGGTAAAAACCGTTTCCGACGAAAGGAGTTTCTTCCCGGTGAAGTATCTGTCTTCGCTTGCACGCGCGCCGCTGGAGTTGTTTCAAGTAGCAGCTTTGAAATATTCGCGAAAAAATTATTGGAACGCCAGCACCGACCATGGAGACGAGGGTGGAGGAAGACTATAGGGGATGATCAAATTTAATTTAGAACTTTACGATCTTCTTATTACTCGCTAATTGACTCGAACGAGATTCAACGTCGCAGAGTTTGCTGGATAGCAAAAACGTATTTAATTTTCCAAAGAAAATTTCTGTTTTCCCTGGAACAGTATGAACGACAAGGTTCTTATTTAAAGGCGAATTTCTTGACGGGAACGTTTCGTTTGACAACGGTTCGATTATTCCGAGACGAGGCTCTCGTCATCGGGAATGTTGTTAATGGATTGTTTCTGCCCGACGATATTCCCGGTTTACGGTTCATAAAGACGGCGAAAGCGTGTTTAAAGAGGAGGATAATTTAAAAGCCGTGGATGGGACAAGGCACGAGAAGTTACGTCGCGAGGAAAATTACGCTGATGGAGAACGCTTCGGGATTCCTCAAAGGCGCGGCCGCTGCCTCTTGAAAAATTAAAATCTTCCGCAGATCTCTTCTTCCCTAGCTTCGGCGTGATTATAAAGGACCGAACCGGCGACGAATCGGCGACCATACTTTCGCCCCGAGGATCGGTGTGTAACTATGACTGTGCGCTGGACTGCAGAGACATATCGTTAGTAGACGGCGTAATCAAGTGAAGCCTTGACTTATTTGCACTCAGCTGTGTTTGGAAGAGCATAGATAAAATTTGCAAATACGAAGAGTCCAATATTCGTGATATGGAAATCACATGGAATTACAAACACTGCTGGAGGTGCACTAGATAAAGAAAAGAAAAGAAAATACAACTGTTTCTAGCATGAAAAACGCGTCATACTAAGACGATAGACAGTTGAAAATGTTTATTCTGAATGAAGAACCTACAGAAACTTTTCGTTTCAGAAACTTGATTGGAAAATGGACTACTGTTCGATCAACTATACGATTCCTTTTGCTCTGTGATCTGCAGAGTTGCGATATTCTGTTCGACTGTCTTTCTGCATCTCGGGGTGCATCCGCAGCTTGTTAAACGGGGTCCCGCAGAACGGTGGTCCCGCTTTCAGGAACGAATCCTAACGATCCGGAAAAGGAGACGGAACGCTTACGATCCACCGAATAATTCCATTGGGGGGTGTGGGCCTGCAGGGTCGGTAAATTGCCGTAGTCTCCCGCGGCGTCGTTTCCAACACCGCCCCCGCATATCCGTGGTTGTCGCGGGGGATGGCCGAATATCGCGCGCCTCTTTTTTCGCCCGGTTTTCGCCGGAGGATATCGACAGGAAACGACGAACAGGAAACGGAGCGAGCGAAACGAGAAAGGAAAAGGTTCGTTCGTAGGAAGGGGGGGACGCGAAAAATGGGGGCGGTGGAGGGTTCGAGATTGCGAGGGGGTTGGAAAATGAGCGGAGAAAGAGGTGGGGCGAATCTGCTCTGTTCAACGCTAGGAAAGAGAGAGATTCTGAGTCGGTGAGACGGGGTGTCCGGGGGTGGTATTGTCTCAGTGATTATTTATGGCGAATTTTAAGCCCCTAAGTGTGGCTGCTGTAATAATTAACAAAAGGCATTATGCCGCGTCGAGAACGAACCCTGGCTTCGCTCGTCCGCCCCCGCAACCCTGGCGCAGCCCTATTTATATACACGATGGGACGCGGAAGGTAACGGCAGCAGCGGCGGTGGCTGTTCGTTCGTACGCTGGCTCGCTAGGAGAGATAACACCTGGGACCCCGCCACTCGATTGCCCAGGGCTCATTTACTAATGAGTACGTCCCTATAACGTGCACGGGAGTAATGCCGCTTCTTCTTTCTCCTTCCTGGTTTTACACGTGTACCAGACAGAGTCAGCTCGTACGCTAACTAGGAAGCCACCAGGTTGTCCCGAAGCCACCCACCCTGACTCCCGGATAGAGAGCCACCCTCCAATGTCCGTGAAATACTGGCCAACGGATCATTTTAACCCTCGTGCGCCCTTACGGAAAATTATTGCCCACGAATTTCGCAAATCAATTGGATCAAAGATGTTAAGACGTTCCGTAAATTGATTTGAAACTTCAATTGGTTTCCTCAAGCTGTAGAGAGACGATGTTCGAGGCCCGATGTCGCAACCCTAAAATTCATGGTGGAGCCAAAGGACGAGCCGTCGTCCTCGTCGCCCCACAGGATCGTGTCACACGCTGAAAATTTCAAGCCTCGCTCTCTACGATTAGGAGAACCGAGGCGCGCGCGCTCGGATGTCGCGCCGTACCGTACAACATCGCACTGCTAACGACGCGTTACACTAGTAACGAGATTAATGACTGCGCCGTCGAGACCCGGTAATCCGTCAAATTGATTTTAATCGCAGGAACAGCCCGCTTCCCTCATCCTCCCCAGCGTCCCTCTCCACTGTCCCAACTATCTCTCCGTGCTGGCGCGCAAAGCGATTCGAGACCGTCTCGATTAAGGGAGACCCGCGTTTCTTTCGTGTCGTTACGCAATTCGTACCCTCAGAGGTCTTATCGGACGGGACCTACGCTGGGGAGGGGGGTGGGGTGGAGTCTCCTGAAATCCTTTTCCTGGCCTTGCTTGTTCCAGTTTGTTAAAATGCGCGAAAGGGGCAGGCTCTCTCTTAGCAATAAAGTCCGGGATTTGATATGAAGAAAAAGTTCTGTCTGCCGAGAATCTCCAAAGAGAAATTCAGAATGTGCAAATTCGTCCCTGCGAGTCGGAGAGATATACATATTTATGAATAGACTGCGAATCCTTGTGCGTCGTTTTGTAACGAAACGAGAAAGAACGACTTGTCTCGCTGATTAAAAGATACCTCGCGATACAAATGAAACGGACATGATGATACCGAGAACTGTCGAGGCTAATAGAAAACTGTATTACTGGACTGCGGATTTTCTGCGTTCGCGACAAGAAACTGGTATAATTTAATATACAGGTAATTTTTAGACACTAGCAATTTTGTAAGCAAACCCAAACGTGTCGATTCTGATGTGAATCATGGTGCTTGAGGCCACGTTTGCTATTAAAAATGTTAAGGGAAAGAAAGATTGTGTTTCGTCCTAGACCCGTGTTAGCGTGTAGAAATCGATCGAACCGTGCACCGATAAAAATTAATTCTAACAATTTAATATAATATGAAAGTTCCGAGAATTTTCGTAATAGGAAAACAAACTCATTGTTCGGTCCCTGTTTCTTCGAATCAGGTGATTTTCCCGGATTAGAGCGAGTTCTGTACACGAGAGGAGCATCACGCGTTCGCAGCGTTCGTACGACAGGGAGTTAGCGGTTGAAATTTAGAACGGTTTAAGTGGCATATGGTGGCATTTTAATTGACAGACTGGATTAGGTCATCGCGGCTCCGTATCGTCGTAACACATGGACGACGAGTGCCGTTCCCGGGTCGGAGATATGGAGAAGGCTTAACCACCACGTGGGGAACAGTTTATGGGAATCGGAGCACGCCAGAGGCATTCGCGTGTGCGTGGGTGGTGGTGGTGCCACGTTAACGCGTTTGTGTGTCGCACCGCCTCTCCGCACGCCGGCCAATACGTCTCGTTTCCCTTTTCTCTGTCGGCGGCATGCCCGCTTGTCGATCGTTTCAAGTTCATCGTACCCTCGCTCGATTTTCGGAAGATTGGTTTTTTAATGTATGCATTAAAAATGCTTTGTCATGCATGCACACGAGCCTCGCACCCCCCTTGCGCTCGCCGTTATTAGACGCTTAGGAAAACGCTATGTATCTCTATCCACTGTTCGATTTGCATCCCGCCATCTCGCCAACAATTCTAACAATTCCATCGGAACAACGAAGAAGTCGGCGACCGGGCTAGAGTGATCGAGAGCTAGAGGAATTTCAACGAGAATTACAGGCAAGCTTCAACCCGATTCTTCGCCGAGGAAGCCGAGAGGACGAGTTAACTCTGGCTCTCGATCATTCCTCCGCGTTCAATTGCCTCGCAGTCGATCAATTGCTATGTACACGAAATACTCGGAGTCTCTCGCGGAACGAAATTATTCGAATCGATAGACAAAAGAGCCCGTCCTCATCGTGATATTTATTATTTATGTTGCATCTCGAGACTCACCGCTTCTAATAGAATAATATTTAATTAATTGGAGACCCAGCTTCGTCATCGAAGGGTCAATTGTACTTGGATCGAAAGTGCAGTCTCTCGGATGCACTAGTTTCTTGTCTCTGCTTCGATCTTGCGTTTATCGATTCTATGATACGGTCGAGATCTGTCGTTTCCCTCCGTAAAACGATTAAATCAATTTATGCTATGCGGCAAGCTAGACTTTCTGTGCGGCTGTTAATAAAGATAATTTTCGAAAGAAAGATTCGAAACATTGAACGTCTTTGTGCTAGGTTGACTGTGTTACATTGTCGCGCACGATTATGTAGAACCTTCGAAAGACCAGGCTCAAAGTGCTCCGGTCGACCCGACTGCAATGTGTTCAAATATTTAGAGAGGTAGTGCAATTTTAACCACGCTGCCTCGTTCAATTATTTTAGATATTCCCGTTTCGAGCTGCACCAGTCCTTGCAGCTAAAACATGAAGTTTCACGACCACAGTCATTTTAACCCTGCTGTTCCCTACGATTATTTCAGATATTCCTGATCACAGGTCTTCATATATTATAGAAACAGTACAATAAATATTTTCTTCTTTAACAAGTTTAGTCAAATTCCCTTGATAAATTACACGAAGTTTTGTCACGAATGTATAAAAATCGAATCGTTAATATCGTCAAGTTCACTTGAGAAGAACGTGGTTTGCTAACAGATTGGAATATTGGCGATCGATCAAGATGGTTCAACTACGCGAGAGTACAGTTAAAGGAATAGAGAACCTTGGTCGTACCTGCGGGGTTGGATCAAGGGTGTCCAAGACTCGTGCGTTGCGGATAGTATCTCCGTGGGATCGTCGATGATCGACCGTGGTTGGAAGCCGGATGATCCGTCCACGCGAAGCCTCTTCACTTTCGAATTCAGCCAATTACGGGAGGCAGACTCGGCTTATCTCGCGGCGCACTTGTATCAGTTTATCTTGTTCAGCTCACCACAAACTCCTCCAATTAGGAGTGAGAGAGAGAGGGGTGGTCTCGGATGTCCCTGTTACACGATGGGGACCCGAACCGTTGCGCAGACCTACGAGAACTGAATCGAACCCGCCGAATCGTCCCCTGTGCCACCAGCAGCTCCGTGCGACGAACAAACCCGAGACGCTCCGAAACTTATCGAGCAACATCGCGAAGACGTCCGACTGTGATCTTCGTCGTGACGTTTCGGGACGAAAATGCATTCGAATCCCCTTCCCTTCGGGAAGCATCGTTCTTCTACACCCAATTCAACCCCCACCCAACCAGCCCCCTTTTTACCTGCAACAGCCCCAATTTTTTTCCGCGAACCGATCTGATCGTATCTCCGGCCTTACAATTTTACCACGTTTTTTTTAAAATAAGGGTTATACGTCGCATCAACTGCATGGTTATTAGCGACGAACAGATGTATCATTATAGCATAACTCCCTGGATTTTCGATCCCTTAATAAATTCCGGTAGGTCTTGTATTTTGTATTCGTCAAGATTCTCTTTCAGTGTTCTTCTTATTTTGTATCTTTCTCGTAATGTATTATATTTTCGGCAAGTTTCATGTTGCATGTTTCAGATATTGGTACTGGATCCTGTAACATCAGGAACGAGTGTGTTCCATTAGTGTGGTCTATTCTGTTCCTGGATAAGGTAACTTGCTCTCTCCTTTTCAGGTCACGCCTTATTTCTTTATTATGAAAAAAGGATTCATAGATATTTTTGGAGTGGGTTGAGGCCAGTTGTTTCTTTAATCTCGTCTTCCATGGAGGTGCCGACGAGTTGACTGTCCATGAGGAATTGGAATTTGTTCCGCACAAAAATTCGCAGTATGTGTATCAATGTCCAGCTTAATTGCAAGAAGCTAATAAGGTAACTTGGTCTCTCCTTTTCAGGACACGCTTTTATTAACTCGTTTGTTTCACAACATTTCGAAAGCCATAAATTAGTCTGGAAATTTTATGGATTTTTTCTACGTAAATAGATAGACGCAACGTCGAGCAGCGAAACGAATTCAAGAAGGTCAAAATGGTTACCTAAAGCAAATAAGTGTTCCCAAAAAATTTAAACATTACTTTCACATGTCGTTTGCGTAACTTCGTGAAATATTCGAAACGCGACTTCGATCACGCTGCCGCATCGAATTCGTATTACAATATCGTGCTTGGAATTGTTGCGGTCGCGTTTCCGACGTCCAGCCGCCGAAATCGAGAAATTTCAATTTAATCGGGCTCGGTTTTAAACCGAGATTCTTCCGATATCGAAACGCTGATGGGAGCGGAGATAACGCTCGTCGATGTTGTTCGAGCCTGGCGAAAATTCTTTCGACATTTTTTCGATTTCCTATAGCGGTCTCGCGCCGTCTAGACGCATGCAAAAGAGCAATCATTCTACGGCGGATGACACAAGCTGGGGGGGAAGGAAAAAAATTTTCCGCTGCATAGTGCAACTATCATTCTTTCAATAATGGTACGTTCCTGATCATGTGTTGTCCGGAGTGACGGCCAATGAAAAATAGCGACTACTACTCGATAACTATTCTTTGGAAAGTTGGTATTTTAAGATTATATTTAAAATATCTCAATTTAGCTAACCCGAAGAAATATTTCGTCAAGTTCCGGGAGGTGGTGCGAGCAGCTGAAATGTCTTCAACTCTGTCGATGAGTCTACAATTGCCCAAGCCCTTAGTCTATTCTAATGGGTTTCATGGAAATCACCGACACGGTTTTCACCGACAACTACTCTGGCCGACAATGATTTTAACCGACAACGATTGTAGATTAGTCGTCGATCAAAATCGTTGTCGTCCAAATCTGGTGCCGGTGAAAACCGTGTCGGGGAAATTTGTGTCGGTGATTTCCATAGGACCCATTTTAATTTCTCCCGAAATATTCCAATTTGGACAGATCGTCGTCAGCGTAAAAATGTGCCACCCAGTTTTAGGAGGTTCTCGGAGCCGGTGAAACGTGTCTCAGGGCAAAGGAAGATGGAGGAACGTAATTTTCCGGGTCTCCTGGCCTAGAACCTCGGAGGCCGAGTGAAGCCGAAGGCGTGACACCAGCCCGAAGAATTACGACGTGACGAGGAGGCTCGATACACGACGCGCCACAAGTAATTACCAGTTTGACGAACGATCGCGGGGGAGGGATAATAAATTCGGGCGAAACTTTATTTTCGAGCCTCTCTCTATCTTTCCAGTCGCAGCTGCCGTTCGATCGTTCGGATCGCGCGATCCGAGGATTATTAATTTGGCTCACGCATCGGTTAAACGGCCAGAAGCTGGTCGTTACGATCACGTTCGATTCCCGTCACGCGATCACCTCGTGTCCGTTTATAATTTACTGAAGTCCGAGGCTGTGCTGCACGCTCCTAATCGAGCACCCAAGGAGTCCGTACTACACTCTAATTACAATTCCTGCGACGCTTACAGTGTAATCCCCGATCTATACCCGCATGAAACGCGACCACCTTCACTGGTTATACGAAAAACTCTGCCAATCGATCGGAAACCATCGTCTGGCACAAGAGAACGTTGAATAGGTTTCCACGAGAGTTACACACCAACGATGACTTCACCATCCGATTCGGGTGCCGTTATCGCGGAACTGCGACGTGTCCATTAGCCATTTTATGCTGCCCAACACGCGAGCCAACGAAAATTAGACCATCAAATACTTTTCAAACGAACGATATTGAAGAATCTGAATGTAGATGCGTTTAGTTGCTGTATGTCTATTGGAAAAATTGACTGTCTCATACTGTCCATTTAAAAATTCTGCTCAAAGATACTTTGTATAATCATCTCAGTGATGATCTTTCAATTAACCCAGACCTACATCTTGCACGAGCATTGTAGATCCTAGAGAATACGATCGGAGAATAAAGACCTGTTTGTCTGTCGATAAATTCTTCGAAGATTCGAAATCGGTGATACACAGTTTAGAACGCTTGTGTGATCACTAGACTGTGGATCTTTATGCAAAATAGAACATCTCGGAATGTACTTTTAATCATTTCAATATTCTACAATTTCAATAAATTTTAGCACGTTCTCTGGGTCTATTTATAATTAACAAACCGTAGGAATAAATTTATTGTAGTTTGATCCAATCTGCGGATGTTTAATTCTTTCAGGCAAATTTCAAGAAAGTGGAGAAAATCTTGTGGAATTTTAATAATCTAGCATTGTTCGAACAGTTAAATAAAGATTCGCAGTCTACTCGAAACAATTTTTTAAGAAAAATTCCCACGTTATTGATTTCTCGCCGTTCTGTGATCTCGAGAGAAAGGAAGTTCTGAAGACGGTGTAATGATTTTCGCTGTACCGACGAGGAGCACGACACAGAAGAGGACACACGAGATCAGTGATTTTAGGCGTGATGGCAGTTGCAGACGAAGCGCAGGGAGGAGAGGGCTCGTTGCGTGGCACGCCGGTCGATTCGTGGACACCGACGGTACGCAGCTCGTAACTTCGGACCCGGGGCAGGGTCAAACGAGGTCGTCCGGCAAGAAGAGCTCGTAGCAAATTCATTAGTCACCGCAGAACAGACTGTCCGTCGTTCCACGGGCTCGCGCAAGTCTCTCTCCTCGTTGCTCCAGAAACGCAAGGGCCCCGTAACACAGACCGAGGGAGAAACTCGACGCCTGACGAAGGAAGGGAGAAAGAGAAAGGGGTTCTCGATGGGGCGAGAAGGAAACTCGTTCCGGTTAGGGTTATATACCCGTTGGTGGACGGGCTTTTCGCCCCGGCGAAGAGGGCATCGGCGATTCTTCTTTATCGGTCACGGGGCTGTCGGTGTGAACAACCCCCTTCTTCTTCGCACCGAGGCGTCCGGGATAGCTGGGTCACTCCTGGATTTTTAATCGGGTGTCTCGGGATTGAAAGTCTAGTCCGGGGCTTCCTTTTTTTACGAGTGCTTCTACGACTTCGGGAAATTATTCATTTCGGAGCTACACCGAAAACTTCGCGGTGTGGGAAGCCTATCTTATTAAGATTAAATCTTTGACGAAGTGGTTTCAAGGTATACTTCTACTATGTAAGGAATGTAACCAAGTTTACATTGAACAGATTTCAAGACTATTAGAAACAAGAATCCATGACACAGCGCTTTAGCAAAACGTTCATTAGAATATTTGATCATCGCTTCGATTTTGAAAACGTTAAAACAATTGACAGAGAGAATAATTTAAATAATAAAATATTACTAGAAACGATTCATATGATTAAAAAACACCTACGATTCTAGACTATTACGCAACATTACTGAACTAGTAATGTATTACGATGAATCACTTTCAAACATTATTGTTTATCCTAGGACTTGTCAATTCTACAACATCTGAAACAGTTATTTTTTATGACTTGGTCAATATTGCTTGTTTTCCTGGATTACCAGTATATCATGGTAGATATACAGTTAAAATATTGGTTGGTGATGTTTTCACGGTTTGAAATAACCTCCAGATATCGATTGTTTAGGTTTGATCTATTGATCTCTGATTGGTTCTGTTTCTTGTGGCCTCGTGTCTGTACCTCGGTAACTTGTGCAACGACTTAGTAACAACATGGGCTACAAATTTCAATTTCTATGTTACGATTTTCATAAAGCAAGTGAGTAATAAACTACAGAACCTTGAGAATGTAGTGCAATCCGATTTTATTATAACATTTCTCTCTGTTATAATTTCAGACGCAGTCTTATTCTTTCTTGAAAATGATCCACACAAGGATCGAAACGTTCAAAGTTTAAATTAATTTGTAAAATTGCTTTATCGTGCTTATTTGATCGAACCGTTGCGCCGAAATCATTAATACTTTTTCTGTTTTAACAATCATATGATCGATAACAATAACAACATATACTTCTCGAGTATTTCATGAGTTTATCTAGAAGTTATTTTCTGACTGCTAGTTAACATTTAGGATTGAGAGGCCCTGGAGCAACAGCTAGCAGAAGCAAAAAACTTTCGAGATCTCTGCGGAGAATTTCAAGGCTTTTGGGGGGGTTGGAAAGGGTGTGGCGGGCTAATAGCGGGCCCCTAATTACGAGTAGACGTGGCAGTCGTCGAGAACGAAGGCACGAGTGTCTTAGGGCCCATGAACAGAAAGATCCGAGCGAGAGAAATAGGTGGGACTATGTTCTTGCTTCTGTGTCGCGGCACATATGGAACTTAGACCCCTGAATGCTTGTGCCACGTTCTCTCAGAGAAAGAGAGAGAGGTTCGCGCGGAAAGCTCGGCCTGGCTAGGCCTTTTGTGAGAGAGGGTCTTTTGTCGTCGCGACAAAGCCCGAAGAATATCCATCCTTCAAATGTGGAACAGCTGCCATCGAATGGCCCCGGCCGCCTTTTTTAGAGTCCCGTGCACACATCGAGCGTACACGCCGCTGCCAATGTGTGTACAGGGCTTTAAGCAAGAGAGAGAGAGAGGGGGTCGGTGGAGCGAGGTCGACGCGAAAGTGGATGAGAGAAAGAAGAAAAGAGAGCGAGAAGGAAGAAGAAGACCGGGGAACGAGAGAAAGGGGGTTGAGAAGAAAAAAAAGTAGAAGGGGATGGAGCGGAGGGGAGGAACACAGTGTTGTTTCCAAGTGGCAAGATTCGGCTTCTATCTTTGAACGGACCTGTAAACGCGTCACGGCTTTCCGCGGGCTCTTCAACCGGCTCTTGCAACGATGTGCGCCGATGCACCAGGGCTGAAAAACGCGACGGGGACACGGCCATCGAGAGATGAAAGTGTCTGCCTCGGCGATAATGCGTTTCGAATGCACGCCGCGGACCACGAAATGGAATACGCGATGAAGCAATAACCGCCATCCCCGCTGAGAGACACAAGGGGAGAGACTGCGGACATTAAACTTGCAATTGCATAATTCGCGGGATGCATCCCCGGTCTACTTACCGATTCGAGGCTTCGATCCGTGTGTCCCCGGGCCAAATGGAAACGCGCCCGTCGAATCTGTTCACCGCTCATCGGACGAATGCAGCGATTCAATTTTTCAGAACGGACGCGAACTTCGACAAAGCTTCCTGAACGAGAATTGCGTCACTCGTTTCGGAATTGTTTCGGCTAGCATATTTGTACACGTGATGAAAATTTTCTAGAGTCTCGAGTCTCTGGTCAGCCGATGCTGCAGCAGGAATCAACGCGGTAGAGAATGTCCGACCACCGAAATAGAAAGTTCCACGATGCAGGACCGAGATTTATAGGGGCGGTGAGTTTCTCTTTGATTTGAGGAAAATGATGTTGGCACGAGCCAGTGTAGTCCCAGAATAATGATCTCTCGAATCTAGTCGACGACCACGGGGATCCATTCTGCACGGTTCCTATTTTTCATATACCGACGATTTATACCGTTCACATTTTAAATTTAGAGTCATTGTGGTGTCCACTATCCGTGCATCGGATGCAGCCTCGAACAACCTCGCAACTCGGCAGCAGCGAAGTTAAGAGCCCCTGGTTCCCTCTCCTCGCGTTATTTACGAACGCAGATTGTTCGCCGGAGGCTTACGCACGCGAAACGCAATAGAAACTCCGGTGGAAAGGCTCGGTTCTGGCAATTTAATTCAATATCGCGACGTTTACGAACGGCGCACGCGGCGTGGCCCGCGCTCTCGCGAGGAGCTTATTAATAATACAAGCGACACCATAACTCCGGAATTCCGTGTAACGCGATAAGATTTCATAAAACTTTCGCTCTCCCATCGTCCCGGTGCCACTGCGAGTTCCCGGAGTAATTAAAACGAGCCTTCGCCTTAAGTTCGCTGGGCGAAACAGAAATCGGGAGAGAGTGAGAGTCAACGTAAGGGGGAGGCAAAAACGGGGGTGCGAGACGGTTAGGGGTATATGTATGTGTATAGCGGAGAGAAGCGAGTCAGCAGAAGGTGCGAAAACGTGGCACGCGGAGAATATATCCTTAACGAGCCGGTGCGAATAAGAGCATTCGAATAATGCGCCGGGTGTGGGCGTCGTCGGCGCGGGGAGGGGCGGGCTGCATCGCTGAAATAGCGATTAGTTCCGTGATTTCGGCTTAGCCGCAGTTCGCAACAAAGTTTCCTGAGAGAAAAGTAGAGGGGTATGGGGACGGGGATTCTGCGGGTAGACGTCGGAATCTGGCGGCGGCGGCAAGTTCCGAAACGCCGGATGGAAATGCCTCGGCCGGATTAGCCCCTGCTGCCCGATTGTTCCCGGTGTCGGCCGCCTAATGTGGACTGCACAGCACAGAACACTGCACAGAGCACACTCCTGTACTGTGCCCTGCCACGAGGGGGATTTCCTGTCTGCGCGCGCCTTCTTTAGCCCCCCCTCTCCTCTCCTCTTACACTCGCCGTCCCGTGTAATCCTGGTCCGGGGCCCTCCCTCGAGGGAGATCGCTCCGATCGACTACGGCCCTGCGCACGTCCGAGAACGTGACCGTACAATTAAGCGGTCGACTCGAATGGAATTAAGTTCGAAAAGTAGGATGCGTTTAATGGGGACCACCGATACGACCCTCCGACGGCGACCCGACACTCCCGTTACTCTTTTCACCGGGGATTTTCTTTATTTTCGAGACCCTATGCGATTCGCCCCGCAGAAGAAATTAATGGAAGCTGCGGGGCCAAAATTGTCAAACCCGTCGCAGATCATGCCGCGAGAACTCTCGAAAGCGTGTTTGGAATTATTATTTCTCATTATTCGATACATCCTTGTACACAGACGTTCGGAATTGAATTTGAATGACTCAGATATTCTCGTTCGCCAGAGACACGTTATTATTTATTATTATTATTATTTAAAACATTTTAATAGCAAACGTGGCCTCAAATAAAAACATGATTCACATCCGAATCGACACGTTTGGGTATGCTTACAAAATTGCTATAATATTACGATTGACATTAAATTACTATCTACTATTAAAACATTTTAATAGCAAACGTGGCCTCAAATAAAAACATGGTTCATATCCGAATCGACATGTTTAGGTATGCTTACAAAATTGCTATAGTTCCTAGAAATTGATTGAATCTTGAGCCGCGAAAAATTCCAATTAACACGTTATTAAACTGTGGATTTTATGCATCACCTTTATTCCTCTTTCCTATTTTATTGGCACACTTCGATGGTCCCGCCCGTTCCCAATCCCGTGGATCTTTAAAGATCGTAGAAACGACTGCCGCCATTATTATTATTTATGTCCCGCGATACGAAGCGAGGAGCCAGAGTTCGTTCGTTTTTCGTCGGTCTTTGTCCGCTGATTTACGAAACGACGACGCCTGGATGCATGCGCCGCGGTTCCGGGCTTTGTGTTTAACCGTGAGGCCTCTTGTTCTTCGCGGCACGATTTTCGTCGGGGTTTATGGACTGCTTTTAAGAGGAGTGGTTTCTCGGAGCCAGAACAGAACGGAATAGTAGTCGAGAGTCGAGCAGACCGCCGATAAAGACGACGCTCTTTTCTCTTATTTTCTTTTTTTTTCGGGGGGAAATCGACACGTCGACGGCGAAGAATGTCGTCGGAGAATATGGAGCGAGCGAGAAGGAGGAAACGACCGATTAACCGTCGCGCGCGGTTGCTATGACTCTTTCGCGCACTTGACAACCACCTTTCATTGTTAATTTGTTCAGGAACGACTACGACGAAAATATCCGAATTTGAATCAACGCGGTCAGAAGTGCATGCTGCAATTTATGTATCTGTTAAGTCCGAATCAGCCTGCTCCGATAAAGACACGGTTTCGAATTCTATATAATTAAATCATTACTTCGCTTGACAGAATTGTTATGAGCTAGCCGATGACCTGGAATTGTCAATTTGGTACACAGATAGAATTTGTCACTTTCAATATTGAGTGGATGCATACCTTCGGAAAATACTCGTTCTTCATAGTTTATTTTCGGAGTCGTTAATTGTCAGAGTGCTGCCGTTCGACATTTTTTTAAACATCCGCGAGCAATCGCGATTGTATTACGCGTCCAGCTGACGATAGCTCTGCGAATACTTAGCACCCGCGGCAGCTCCGAGAGATTTCCCTCGCGAATTCTCGCTGTTTCCGCTCGCATCGTCGTCCTCGCGCAACTGGTCCATTATTATCCCATCATCGTGCAAACACAGATTCCCGGAAAACCGACGCGGCGACGCGTAACGCGCGATATGCCGGAAAATTGTCGAAATTCATCTCTGCGGAGCACTCTTTCCTAAACGATGCGTCATGTTGGAATCCAGGACGAAACTTTATCAAGTATGTACAGTGCGATACACAGTTGGAGTGCGTGTAACAAGATCGAGAATTTGTTACGGCTCGCTTCTAACTACTGGGTCTAATAATCAGGTGCTTTATTTAATTAATATAAATGTCAAACAACTGAAGTCGTTGCTACGAGTGGCTCGAGTTGTGCTCGCGAAAGCAATAAATGTAAAATACAGCGAGACAATTAGTAACGCAGTAATAAATAATTACGATTGACAGGAACATCGAGAAGAGGCTAAATTATGTACAGCCAGGCGAACCGCAACAGAAGTGTCCACGGAATTACCAGCCGTGAAACACTCCTCAGCGATCCGATTAGGCGTGAAGAATCCCTCGCGAGGCCCAATCAATGCGCAAATTTAATTGTCACGGTGTGCGCGTACGGTCCCCGGAACCTCGTCGACGAAAAAAAAGGGTCGAGTACCTTTGAAGCTTTCCGCGAATTCCAAGGACAATCGATCCCGGCCCTAATTAAAGCATCGAGCCAGCCCGCGATCGCAATTAATTTCGCTTCGGCTGTGCCGCGTCCAATCCGTTGGTCGGGGTGTAAAAAAAAATCAAAGAGAAGAGAGAGAGAGAGAGAGAAATAAAATAAACTTGGCACGCGATTATGTATAGGCCCGAGTGTTCGCGCGAGCTAGAGCTCTTTTTCTCGAAGAGAGGCGTTTATTTACCCGGTTCTGGCCGTGGTTTATTGTACACCTCCGGAGGTGGCGGGGCTTTGTGATATCTTAGCCCGCAGCGGTTCTCAATGATCCGCGAAATCCACCGTCCACCCCCAGCCCCGTTACCCCCGACCGTATTAGTTCCTTATAAACGGCCATTATTATTCTATCGCGGCCGTAAATGCAGGTTCCCGGCCGAGGCTGCGGTTTCCGTTCGAATGCGCCGTCAGGACACATTGTTGTATAAAGCTCTCCCGAGCTTTTTCCAAGGCATCGAAACGGCTCGGCGACAATGCGACATCTTTGAATGGGTGCTGAATGCCGCTGCGACGCGGCCGGTAATGGGCGAACTTTTTAATCGGACGGCCGAGAGGGATGCAGTCGCGAGAAAGAAAGAGAGAGAGAGGGAGAGTCTTTTTCAGCTTTCAATAAATCATAGGCGCACGTACGACTGTATTAAGGACGCGGAAGGGAATGGAAAGGCTAGACGAAATCCCTCCCTCGAGGCAGAACCGGTTAAAATATCGACAAATTTCCGATGACTACACCCCTCCGCGCAACCATCCCCTACGTAACTCGCGCCACCACCAAGAAAGAAATATCTCGCGGACTCGCCTCTCGTACGCGGTAGAGCATATTTCTCATTTTTCAAAAGCGGCGCGGGGTATTGACGGAGATTCACGGCGGAGATAATTTCACTGGCGTCACGCCGGCATTTTGATTTACTGAATCGCGGTTTTCGCGCGACTCTGCGATATCCCGGCTCTACCCGGCGATTTATTTTCCTCGGATCTGCCGGATCCCCAACGAATTTTTTTCCAACGTGGACCGTCCGCGCTAATTAACCTATGGACGTTGCTATTAAATGAATTCCGCGAACGAATTCGTGGAATTGCGTCATCCAGCCGAAATGGAAGCATTGTCTTATACAGCCGCGAACTTTTGCGCTTTCCCTACCACTAATTACAAGTTATGATCTTGTGAAATTGGGAAAAAAAGTCTCGTTTTAAATAATGCATTTAGCAATTTAATAAGCAGGTTTCATTTATGACGGTGATGCTAAAATTTGAAACATAGATTCGAACTTCATCACGAAGTTCGAAGGGCTTTGTAGCGGAGGACGGAGGATACAGGAAAATTTATGGGATCACGTGGAGAACTCCGTGTTCGAGCACGAGGGATCGCGTGGGCGTCGGGCAGCGCGCACGCGGAAGCGCCGAATTAGGAAGGTTAGGAAGTCGCTTCGCGGTCGAATGTTTGGCATTCTAATGAGGAAGGCGGCGTTTACACGCCTTATGGTTCGTTCACGGTGCGCGTACGCTACGTGAGCGCGATTGTTATCGCGTCGTCGGTTGCGTGTGGGCGACACGCGTCGATCGTTCCAACGGCACACGTGAATCCCGCGCGTCTCCTTCCAATTTCCGATTTCCGATTCCCGACGGTATACGCGTTTCGTCGATAATCCCCGAATTATCGGGATTCGCTCGTGTTCCGCGGCAAATTAGCATGTTGCCGCTCCCGCAGAACGCGGGGCGTACCATCACCGAATCGAAAACAGAGGTCCGTGCCTCTGGACGCGTTGGCGATCTTGCTTTGGCCCCATACCATCTGAAAACGTATTGCTCCGTGTTGATCCTATTCAGCGATTAGAGTATACAGTATTTTATCCATATAAGTCCCTAGCACGGGTATGCGAAGAGACATTTATGCGCCACAGTATTCTTTGACTTTTGCCGAACGTAGAGAAGGACAAATAATCAATTTTATGTCGATTGAAATATTAAGATAATTGGAATTGATTTTATCCGCGCACGGTTCGATCAAATTCTACACACTATAGCTAATTTGTAAGAATACCCAAACGTTTCGATTCGGATTTGAATCATTGTATTTGAGACCACGTAGAGAATGTACACATCACCTAATCCAAATTTTCAACTTCTTTATTTTTCATCATTTTTTTATGAGACTTCAATGACCATATTTGTAGCATTTTTTAAATTAAAATTATACCAAATATGATATAGTTCCGATGATATTTACTTGTATTATAGACAATTAAAGTTTCGAGCGCAAGGAAGGACAGTTGCCGGCGACTGCGACTTTTTGCGCCTCTTTCTTTCCCATACGCTATCTTTCCTCGCGTCCGAAACTTTAAGTGTCTATAACACAAGTAGATATCATTGGAATTATATCATATTTGGTATGTTTTTTTATGAGAAAAATGCCACTAATATGGTCATAGAAGTCCCATAAAAAATAATGGAAAATAGAGAAGTTGGAAATTCTGATTAGACGGGCTCACTGATATATCCAAGTCGCATGGTGTCATATTTCTCGGCGACCGAGGCCTTTCGAGCTTCACGGCCCCTCAAGGGGATACATCCCGCAGTAGTGGGGATAGATCTGGGACACTTATGGACAAAATCTTGTACTTTGTTCTAGAGGAGTCTTATCCATCTCAAATTTACGAAGTATAATCAATAGATAGCCTGCAGACATTCTTCAAGTACAAGAAAACATTAGTGTCATTTCTACTTTACGACGAACATCAGGAACTCCCTACATAGTTGGTGAGTTCTTGCAATTTCGGTCAAACTCTTATGTCTATGCGCGAGTTTACGGTGAAAGATGGGCCGGTGAATTAAGCGGCGAGTTTCAAGTATCGTGCGCGTGCGGAGCAATTAATTACGCGGGTAGTGAATTAGAGGGCGTATCCGCGGGACAGTTGCGTCTTCCCGCGCGCGTAGCACTCGAATTACCATCTCGATTCGGTCGCATGATTAACCCCGAGGGGGTCACGGTAACAACCGGAGAAACCTCGAAGAGATCCAGCAACTGTGCTCTGGCACTGGTGCCTTGCTCGATTACGTCGCGCGGCGATATTTCACGTCACTTCCGGTTCCACGGACCCTCCAGCTGGAGGAGCTTATGAGACTTCGGTCTCGGCGTGTGCGCGCGCGGGGAGACGGATAGAGAGCGCGAGGAGACAGAGGCGGAAACAAAGAGCCTTCGCCCGGAGAATTAATTTCAATTGGATTACCGTGAATATTGTCAGCGTTCGCTCGTCGAGCCGAGGCGTCGCGTCGTCGTCGTCGCATTCCTCTACGGAAGTGGAACGGCAACGCGTCAAGCCGACACTCTTTCATCTCCCAACGAACTGCCGGGGAATGAGCAATTATCGTTAAATGCAAGAGTAATGCTCCCGGGGAAAGGTATCCCTTGATTTTTTCCATCTTCTCCTTTGCGTCCCTCAAGAAGGCAAACGACACCGAAGAAATGGTCGGCGAGCCTACAGTCAAACGAACCGTGCACCTTTCAACCCAGTGTCAAAGTGGACGGAACACCTCTGTCTGAGCAAATTCGATGGACTACGTTCTCCGAGAAACTTCGCTAATAGATCGAGCACCGGCTCCGGAGCGTCCGAGCCACGCCTGCTTGGGTACCTGCCTAGGACACGCCTACTTTGTACGGAGAGAACGAGAAAAATTGCCTTTCGTCTGTAAAAATGGCGAAGACTCGGAATGGAGAATCATTGTATGAAATGTACCTTTAGAGGTACATTTTTTAATTTTCCATTTCTGGGTCAGTCGTCTAAATATTTCGGAAACAATAGCACCGAGGTCACGCCTACTCCATACGGTGAGAATAAGATAAATAGTCTTCTGCCTGTAGAAGTATATAGATCGAGAGTAGAAAAGTCGCCGTGCTCTTGAGAAATGGATTTTCAATTGGCCCGTAGGTCAGGGATCCGTAGCCACGCCTATTCGGGTCACCCCGGACGCACGAGCAGGGGTGTTTCCTTTTTTCAACTTTTCCTGTCTCCATATCGCTCCGAAGACAAACGACGCGACGATTCTCGAGTGAAACGAACCGTGCAGCTTCCGATTGATCGCGAAGGCGTTTGGTTCACGTTGTCGAGGATCGGGTTCCCCGAAAGTTTTCCTGTTTAACGATCTCCCTCGGCTCTGAAATCAGGATACCCGTGGTATCTGTACGTTCCCGAATATTTAACAATTTGACCTGAATAGTAACCCGATTCGTCGGAAGGGGATTTCCGGGGGAGCAACGGGCCGCGATAAACGATTCAACGCGAAAGGGCGGCGCGACGGCACGTGAAATCAGGAGATCCTACTGGATCGAGAGAGCAGCTTCTCCCCCGCCTCTTCCCGATAATATCCGATCGCGTATTCTTCCCACGACAGAGGGAATAATAAGCGAGAAAGGTTTCCTCTCGTTAGCCGACACAATGTCGAGAAAAAGGGAGATAGAGAGAGAGAGACCGAGTCGAGTCCATCGGGTTTCCAGGTTCGGCAACAGCCCCCGAAGGCATCCCGACAATGAAGATGAATGCAACTTTTTCCTTCTGCGCCTCGCTCAAAGGCAAACTGTGACACACGCTCCTAGATTGCGCGCGCTGACAGAGAGAAAGAGAAAAGGAACGCGGAGAAAGAAAGAGGCCAGAGGGCCGATACAGGGTTCATTGTTGCCGGGCCTGCGAGCCCATTGTACAGGAGTTTCGTAAAAGTTCGCCAATTTGCGTCTTCTTCGAGGAACGCGACAAAGAACGCGCGTGGTCCAAGGATAATATTTCCACCCTCCTCGGCAACAGCCTCCTCTTCATCTTCACCGTCTCGTTCTGTAATATTTTTTTACCCGGTCCATTCTCGCGCTTCTTTTATCTCATTCTCTCTCTTTACCCCTTCTCACTATTATACACTTCACAGGGTCCTTTCACAGGACGGCGGGCAAGCCAGGAGGATCGCGATAATAATCATGACTCTTAACCCAGATACACTGATTAACCTACTCGGAACCGCGATTAACACGTTCCCCGTTTAGACTCGTCGGAGAAATGACGTTGCTTTCGGAAAGTCGGCGAAAAAATTGCCGAGCAGGATCCAGGTTAACGATCGCGATAGGGAAGACGATAATGCGAGCTGGAAGGGATCAGTTCCAGTTGTTTTTAACCCTCGGACACCGATGACTGGATCAATCTTTACTTTTGAACTAGCGAATCATTGATTCCAGACAATTACTTTTGTTCAATTTGGAAAGAGATTGCAGAGTCTCTGAAAATCTTCCCAGTGAGTATTTACACAAAGCGATTTTAACTCGTGATCCAAATATTTCATGTTGCGGATATGAAAAACTGTTCACTAATTTATTGAATACAAATTTAATGATAGTCTCTGAAAATCTTCACAGTGAGTATCTACACAAAGCTATTTTAACTCGATTTCCAAATATTTCATGTTGCGGATATGAAAAACTGATTTATTGAATACAAATTTAATGATATAGCAACTTTTAGTGGCGCCTCGGAGTCGCCACTGGAGTGCTACGGGTTAATTACCGGTGGAGCGAGGTAGTGTGGGGAAAAGCAGACGAGATTTGTCAGCAATAGCTTCACGGTGCATTTCCTCACGGGAAATTTATTTGGCGAGTTCCTCTAGCCCGACGGTATCAGTCTGCGTAGCTTCGACGCCGCGGGCAGCCCGGTGCAACACGGTTGATGGAATCTGTCACTCGTGACGAAAAGACGAGGAGAGAAGTGGAGGAAGAAGAAGAGGAGGAGGAGGTGGGCTCTGAAGACTAAACGGCGGGGCGCGAGGAAAAAAGCTGGAGGGGGGAGAACGAGTAGACGAAAAGCTGGAAGCGACGGTGTAGATGGGGAAAGCGATGGGAGCCGGCCGAGGAACGAAGAAAGCCCTGGCGCACGGTGGCGAGAACGGTAGAGTGGTTCTCGAGCCTCCGGCGATCGGAAAGTTTCACGGAAATGCGTCCTCGTGAGAGGATTTTCGACGCCTTCTAGCTCGGTGGCGCCGCAAGAGGCGTCTCGAGACGCCGCGCGCCAGGAAAACGGATTGAAAAGCCGCGGAGCGGTGTGGCGCTGTGCGAAGCTGTGCAAAGCGGAGCGGAGTCGCTAGAGTGAGAGAAAGAGAACGAGCGCGTGCAAGCTAGCGAGCCGGCGAATTTTCCGATAATCTCGTAAAGGAAATCTTTCTCTGTCCGATGCCTGGCGCGACGTTCGAAGGCGTGATGCGATTTCCAGCGTGTCGATAAACATCGTGATTCCTCAATCTCGCCGAGAAGCAACTGGTTGACGCGCGCGCCTCGCGAATCGCATCGCCTACGGTCGTGGGTGAAGTGGTTATAGAGAGAGAGAGAGGACGAGAGAAAGAGAGAGTTTAACATTCATAAAAAGCCGAGAGAGAGAACAGGAAATCGATCGACCGAGTCAATTTCCTGGTAACCTTGTAAACTCCTGCCGCCATTCTCCGCGTTCCTCGACCTTCCGCCATCGCGGCATCGTCGATCCGCACCGAATCCGCCGCTGGAAGAATTTAATAAATTTCGTATTCACCGGCAGGAACGCGCGCTGGATCCGCGGATGCTCTTCTGAACCAAACCCCCCCTCCCTAATAGTCGGATAGCAGATCGTCCCCCAGAATTCTCCCGATCGGATTTCCGTTTCCGTGCCGGCAGAAAAATCGGCCCCCGTTTCTGGCCGCTCGTTAAAGGAAAATTTTCCGACGGCAACAATGGCTTTGGCCGATCCGGGTCATCGCCTCTCCATCCATCGCGGAGACGAGGAATATATTCTCGCAAATGACGGCTAACAAAATGCAGCAGCATGCGTCGGCCGACTGTTTGCCTGCCCGTTTTTCATAGAAATTCAAGGGACTCACCATGGTTCTGCTTGTGGGGGGACCTGGTAGTAGACCTTGCAGCTGTTGGGTCGCTGGCTGCAACCTTCAACAGGATGATCGGGGCACTGTGATCTTTCGCTCGGCCCTGGAAACAAAGAAAATTAAATAGTTAAAAGGGTGAGCAATTTTTCTGAGTTTTTAGATACTAGATTAGTTAAAAATACTGCTTCTGGCTTTAGTGAGGGGCCAATAAGCCACGCCTACTTCGTTTAGATTTGAGTAGCAACGTAGCAACGCCCCTCAGAGCCAAGATCTAGTTCACCAAGCTCATAATAAACGTCTCAAGCTGCTTTAAGACCTCATAGGATATTTGCATCCTTCTAATGACAGAATATTGGATGTACAGTTTTAGCAAGCTGCACGAATGCTCTCGCAAGTAACCGGGGGCCAGTGACAGGAGCCACCGTATCAGGTTAATTAGATATACGTTCGTCGATCGATTCCGCTGGTAATCTCGGACGATGATCCTCTCTCACGGCGGGAGGCGAGTGCCGCGCGTGTTTCGAAGTCGATGCGGGAAATCTTGGGACGTTAGTTGATAGCCCAACTACCGAAGTTAGCCTTTATAATGTTGCTACGGTGGCTCAAAGTGCACACAGCAGTTGCGGGGGGCAGCACGTGTAACCGCATTGTTAAACTTCACGCTATCACGTACGCTTTGTAACTAGTTGGTATGAATATGATGGGGGACGAAAGTTACCGGGACGCAACGGGGATATTCGTGGGTAGAACTTGACTCCGGGAACGGACGAACGTACGGGACACGCGGAAAACAGCCCAGGCGAATCGTATCGAATTCCTGCGTCCTCGCTATCGAGCGAGTAAACGCGACGAGTGATCGATACCCGCGTCGTGGAAAAACGAATTTAATCGAGAGGGATCCATACCGCGAGTGTACGCGTTCGTTCTACCGAGTCCCCGTAATTGCTTTTCCGTTCCTTCGTGCTTTAAAGACTCACCCTCGGCTTCTCAGCGGCGTTGCGACTCGCTTTCTACAGGGTGGCCAGCAAAACGGATTGCATCCTTCTCTTTATCACAAGCGCGACAATTAAATGTTTCAAGTGAAACTACGTTCTCAGGATCGGACACTCCTTGCAAGCGAGAAAACGCGTGTGGAATGAACAATTCAACACTGTTTTTTAAAAAATAGTGAGATTTTTATGAACTGTTTAAATTGCGAAGGAGTATGGAATACATTTTTTCACAAGGTCACACATTTTCGTGAATGCCACAGGAAGGTACGATATGGTTTTACGGGTCACCCCGTAGATTCCCGACCGAATATCCCTCGAAGAACGTGTACGGGCAAACACGGGTGTGTGCAGGGGCGCGCGAGTGTGCGCGCGCGCTCGAGCGAGCCACTCGTATCCCCTTCTACGAGTACATCCATCTCTGCTATCCGGACAAAGCGAAGGAAGCCGTATGTGCATTGAACATTGATTTTAAACGCGCGCGCTGCGCTACAAGGCTGTGCCGTATAAAAGGTCTGAATCCGCCAGACTTCCAAGTGCCTGTTCCCGTTTCTAATGGAAAACTGGAAACACCGTCGCGCCGCGCGCACACGTGACTCTGCACAGACACACGATGGATTGATACAGCGGAGGATAGACAGAGAGAGCGAGAGAGAGCGAGAGAGAGAGAGAGAGCGAGAGAGAGAGCGAAAGAGGAGATGGAGGATTCGCGAGAGACGTCTATCGGCTCTGCTCGACTCTGTGACAAGCAGCTTCGCAGACAATGGCGTAGTTACGCGGCCATTCTCGGTGCAACGTTTCCCAGAAGCGCATCGCGCGGCATTGCAAACGGTTAACGCAACCGACACCGCGTACCGCTTTATTTCTTCTCATTTCTCCCTTTCTTTTTGAACCGCTCTTCACGGATGCGCGTCTCGCATTCGCGGATAACAGCTTCGTCCCACTAAATATTACTGTATTACCAGGTCCTCGATCCGCGAGAACCGAGACCAGCCCCTCGGCGTTTTGAGGACTTTTCCGGCTCGCTGTCTCGAGATTCCACGTGCCGCACATTTTTCATTATTATTCCAAGAACAATAGTCTGCCGGCTGCTCGACTATCCGGAGCCACGAAACCACGCCTCCCGAGCGCACTGTACGCACGGAGAACGTTAGAACCACGCCTATTCATGAACCACGCCAACCCGTGCCACCGTGAACCGAAGGAGCAATTAAACCACGCCCCCTCAGGACAGTCTACACAGAGAATTGCAGTTAAGCCACGCCTACACGGGGCATTCTACCCAAAACGAGTGACGAAACCACGCCCGCTAGGGGCTATATGAACACGCAGAATAGATAGTCAGCTCTTTATACTTTTCGCCCGTCTCGGTAGGTCCTTGTTCGACCGATCCTCGTCGCGATACCGCTGAAAAATAGATTCGCCGCCGAGAGAAATTTAATTGTGTACCGTGGAAAGGGATCACGGTTTCGGGAACAGTTTCTTCTGGCTGGCTACGAGTCTATTATTCAAGGGGACGGCACCGTTTGATGGCTACGAGCGTCGGTCTACCTTCGTAAATTATTTAAACGGTATAAATATATTCCGTCCGGAACATTTCGTCGGATCTGGATAATTCAACGAAGTTATTTTTCGTGGGCCGAGAATAGCACGATTTTTCCTTGACACGGTCCTGTGGGGGGTCTTCGGCGAGGATGCTGTCTATGGATCGCGAGCGTTTGGATTATTTATCGAAAACGAACCGTTTCCTCTTTCCTGTTCCACCGCCCCCTCCCCGTTTATCAATCCTTTAAAGGGCCCCGACTCTTGCCATCGGTGTCCAGACAATTACGCCACGTCGTTTCTCCTGTATTCTATTCGATTTAGCGTGGCACGTGACGGGGACGGGCGCAAGGGACACCGTTCGAATCTTCTTTGGTTATTTAAAGGGTCAAAGCGAGCATCGACAACCCTCCCACTGTCACGTGCATACGACGCCCCTGTGTATAGACACGATCCTCCAAAGTTATTTCATCGGGGCGGTCACGACGACCAGGCAAAGTGCTTTATATTGGCGGCCGAAAACGCGGCTCCGGCTCGATCCGACGTGAATTCTCTGAAAAATTGAAAAACCAACGCCTCTGTCCCCGATATACTAAAACAAAAAGGCTTTCTTATCTTCGGTTCGAGACTGAATGTACAAGGAGCTTCAATGCATGAATAGACCAGCAAATATTTATTATAAAGAGTTCTCCCTCTTACCGGCTTCCGCCGAAATTACTCGAGCAACCGTGTGCATAATGCAACTGCTCGAGAAGCTGCCAGCTGCATCCTTGCGAATGCTCCTGTGCTGGAAAATTCGCCTATCCTCGAAAGCCAAACGTGAACCATAATCATGAGAGTGGCCTAACGCGAAATTTAAAAATAAATAAGTTTATCAGTTATTTCACATCACGTAATTCTAAACTAAATTAATTCAATGCAATCTTTACGATATTGTCAAAAGTGAAAATTGTCATTTCAACATTATATGGAATTCATGGACCACTTTCATAATTACGCTCACAAATATCAAGAGTACAACAAAATCGAATTTCATTTAGGTTCAAAGGAAATTAATTATATTGAGTAGACTCCGTTCGAATTGCTCATCGGGAGTCTGACTCGATATACAGGGTGTTTCAAAATTCCTTCAAAATCCGGAAATTGGAGGTTCTTGGGATCATTTGAAGCAACATTTTCCTTTGCAAAAATAGCGTCCGGGGCTTTGTTAAGGGCTTTGTTGAAAAATAAGGACCAATCAGAGTGCCACCTAGACGCGTATTGGCACACTCGGCCAATTAACAGTTAGTGAGCCGGGCGGACTGTTCCAACAACCCTAGTAGCACAAAAATATTGGATAAATATCTTTTTCAAATATTGGAAAGATATTTCTTAAGCCACACTTTTTCATACGAGATAAATATTGGATCTAACTATTGTATGCATGTTTAAGAAATGTGAATTGAATGTTTAGAAAATACAAGCTAAATATTCAGAGAATATAAACTAGATATTTAAAAAATATAAAGTAAACATTACAAAAAATGTGAAATCAATATTTGAAAAATATAAATTCAATATTTAAATAACATTCAATTAAAAAGAAGAAAAAGTTAGAAAAAAATATTTTTCTCGTAACATTAAATAGATATTTTCTGCATATTAAAAAAAAAATTTGTTACTTAATATAAAATGAATATTGTATATGCATTTGAATATTAAAAAAAGATTGAATCGCTTCTTAATATTATATGAATGCGTATACAATATTTTGTGCTACTAGGTCGTGCTCTGATTGGTCTTTATTTTTCGTTAATAACTCCTTAACAACGTCGCGGACGCTATTTTTGCAAAGGAAAATGTTGCTTCAAACGATCTCAAAAACCTCTAATTTCTGGATGTTAAAGGAATTTTGATGTATATTGGAGTGGGTTAATGAGTTACCCCGGACGATAGTTCAGCTATCTAGGTCTAAAACGTGGAAAGACAAACACAACATCTGGATTGAACGTGTGAAACGAACGAAGCGTTGTCGCGGAGCAGCCATCTCCCATGCAATTATTCTCGGGAATCGTACTCGGATCAAGAGGCATTTGTACGATGTAGCCACGCGAATCCTTTCGTTTCTCTAGAATGTCTGCAGCGACAAGCACGGTGGATGCTCGCAAATCGTTTCTGGCATCGTGTATGAGCGAAAAGGTGACAGATGACTTCGTATGCACCGGGTGCAGTCCGAGTCGCGTCTCGGTAGACGGACGCAGGAACGCGTGGTGCGGGACCGAGCGTGTGTCCCCTTGCAAATATTTTGCGATGTTCAACTATATTCAATTTAGCGTCGCGCGTGTCGCGTAGACGACGAGAGAGGAGCGACCCGGTGGTCGTTGCATATATATGTATATATATCTCTCTCTCTTGCTGGTTATTTAACGGGTCAAAATGTATGTATATAGCGCGGGCCGGGGAGACTCTTTCGTCGGCACGTGCATACGCCACTGTGTGTAGATACTCGGCACTCCAAAGTTATTTCGCGGGGGGCTACCGTCCTGCTCCCTATGCACATACAATTTCCCTATGTACGAGGACCAGCCAGTCTGTGCGCGCTGCGTGTCTATGCGAAGGGGAGAAGCACATGGACGATGGCAGGAGACGGAGAAATATGCGACAGTGCCTGGTTGGAGCGAGAAACCCATCCAGAGAGCAACAGAGCAAGAGATAGACAGGGACGGAGAGAGATATGTAGAGTGCCATCGGTACTATGTAGAAAGAGAAGCACAGAAGGGGTGGACTGCAGGGGCGCGAAGGGGTACGAGCGTAATATCGGAACCCCAAACGGTAATCGATATCACATATATCTCCTCCGATGTATATTCAACCATCCT
Source organism: Lasioglossum zephyrum (assembly GCA_028455615.1). Classification (NCBI taxonomy): domain Eukaryota; kingdom Metazoa; phylum Arthropoda; class Insecta; order Hymenoptera; family Halictidae; genus Lasioglossum; species Lasioglossum zephyrum. The sequence continues at coordinate 14,887,299 of CM052330.1, read as the reverse complement.
GCACGGTTTTCCGAAAGGAACTCCTTAATAAAACTACTTACGAGCTCTCCGGAGATCCCTCTCTCTCTTTCTCCCACTCTTTCCACGTCTTCTTTCGTTTCTCGTCCGGTTCCGTTCGTATATTACGCTCGGCCTAACAGACGCGAAGCCGAACGGCTTTCGCCACGGAAATACGAACGAGTCTGCTCCTTAGACGACCGCCCAGACCGCAGGAAATATTAAAACGCTTCTACCCCCCCCCATTCCCCTTAGACCCCTTTCGAATCCACCAATTAACCGACGAGCCCTCCACCACTCAGACCCGAAACGCGGTTTTTCCGCAAGTTTCCTTAAAGATTTTCGAGCGAAGGACGCCGGAAACATCGTGGATCGTCTTACGATTTATTTACGATATTCTTATTTTGCACAGAGACAGTGTATTTAACAGGTTCACTACCGGAATTGATTTCAGCAATAGTCTGCGTGGTTAGATTATTCTGTCAAATGTATCCTCTTTTTAAATCAGAAGAGAAACATTATAAATGTCATGAATGCATAAAATCCGCTGTCTAATAATTAATTTGATTTTTCACACACTGATAGCGAGCACGTATTTTGGATGTAAAGAAAATATATTTCTTTAGGTTAGATTAGGTTCTTGAAAAGGGTCCATATTAGGATCGAAACGTAGAAAGTTTAATCAAACTAGCAAAATTGCTTTAATTTATATCTCCGATCAAACCTTTGCGCCGAGATCATCAATACATCTTGTTATTAACAATCTTACGATCGATAATTATAACATGTTAATAAACTTTAATATCGTTTCTTTATTTAAATAAATATTCTTGTTTAAATTATTTGTTTAAATAAATTCTTTGTGAAATAATGAAATAAAAAAAACTTTGTTTACAGAGCAACGCAATAGAGTTGATGTGTCAATTCTAACCATAAAAAGAACGATATAACATTGTATGGATCAATTGTGAAATTTCGGAAAGGATCGACGAATAATCTCGACTGATGCGAATGATATTCGTGTTGAACACACGTTTTATTCGTGTGGTTCGGCCGCTTCGTGGCGGTCTGATCCGAGAATGTACTTTGGCCAGCGATTTTTGAATGTCTCGTGGTGGAGCGATCGGTCGAGGGAACGCGCGAAACGCAGCCGAGAGCGGCGCATTTGCATAGGTTGCATTGTGATGCGGCAGCGGCGCGAGAGACCCTTGAAAATTTCAGGGGGTAGAGATTTCGTCGACGCTGCGACGGGGAGAGCAAACGAGCGAGCGAGAGAAGCGTTAACGAGTCGGCGATCGCGAGCCGTGGATACGTGGAGGGGCACGGAAAGAAGGAATGAATACGAAATTAATAGTATTCCGCGAAGTGCAGCCCGGCGCGCTTCTTCCATGCATTTATACGCGCTCGCCGGAAAGCTTCAGCTTCTGTCGTCTTTTCTCTCCTCCTCCATGCTCCGACGTCGCCTTTTTTTCTCTCTCTCCCCCGCGTTATGCTCGTCTCTCTGTTTCTCCTTCCTTTTTGTTTTTACGTTACATTTTCGAGTGACTCTTTCCGCGTGTCCCGGAGATTCCTTAGTGCCGCGGCGCGTGTGTCAGCTGAAACGACAATGGACAGCGAGCATAAAATGTCAACTGAAAGGGTCCGTGTCACGATATATTGTTCTTCCGAGGGTGCCGACCGGCGGAATCGCAGAAATTGCTTTTCTCGCGAAGTGAAGCCGCGCGACGACTACGCGGCCGTGCGTTCCTCCCTTCCGTCTCGCTCGACGTTCCCGACCGGCCGTTTATTCGATTCGCGTGTGGCACACGAATGTGTGCGAACCCGCTGGTGTACTCTCTCTTTTTTTCTCCCCGAGGTTTTTTGTGAAATTCTCCGGACACTTTGACGGGTTTGTTAGCGGGCACGGCGGCGTTTCCCCGCCGAGCGATACAATTTATGCCGTCCTCCTCCGGATACCCCATTTCCTCGACGAGAGTTCGTTAAAACGACCGTGTGATCTCGTTAAAGCGTCGAAGCATCAATCAGCCGGGTATAACCGTATTTACACTGGGCGACGTCGATCGATCGAAAAACTGTCTCGCGGAGGCACCACCGGGGACCACCGTACGTATATACACACCAGACGAGAAAACTAATATACCATTGCCAACACGGTTGTACATCGCTCGAGTCGTCGCGCGCGCCCGCGCGTCTCTTTATCCGCAACCGAGCAGCAGCACCCGTCCGCCGCGCCAACCCGCTTGTCTGTCTTCGATGAAAATTCCTCGGGAATTGTACGGCTCGCCGAAACCGAAACGGGTCAGAGGCAAACTTTCCGGAATTATTGAAATACCGGCGTGCACCCGGAAAAAAATCAGCTGTCTGTGCGTGGATCGCGGGGAGAATGTTCTCGGCCGAGTAATGAAACAGTTGGCCCGGAAACTAAACGAACGAGTTTACGCGATGCGAAACGGTCCGTCGATGACCGAGGAAACTGAACGTCCGCGAGCAAAATGTTTTTGTTAGTGCTCGTAAGAACTGCGAACACAGAACACGTTTTATTTTCCTACAAAAATCTTGAGCTTGAGCGATCTTGAAGAAACATTGCGACAGAAACCCGACCGAACTTATGGAGAAGCTCGAATAAAATCGGAATGGACATAGGGCAGCAAAGGGCTGAGTCGTAGGTCTGGGTCTGCGGACAGTAAGACAGTGTACGATAATTAGCCGGAGAAACTTGCCGGGCGAATTGTAGCGTGGGCTTCGCGGCGAACTATGCCCGCATGCCCCTTGGGTACCAAATACCAGCACCGGGTAGGTGGGTTAGGTGGTGGCGACATTACTAAAATGTCAGAGAATGTCACCCATCTCATAATCTATGCGCCTAGGCGTCCCACCCCCGTCGTTCCTCCCTCGCCTCCGGCCTCTATCCGACCGCTAACCTCTAGGTTTCGTAGCCAGAGTAAGAGAGAGAGAGAGAGAGAGAGAGGGAGTCAGAGAGCCGGAGCCAGCCCTCGGTTAAACCACCCTCCTCTCTCCGTACGAGTCTCGGTGCTGCGGCCCCTCTGGAACTCACCCTTCCCTCCCGGAATCCTCGTCGGACTCCCTCCCGAGCCCCTCAACACGGTGCACTCTCTCTCTCTGGACGGCTACTTCTCTTCCCTGTGCTCTCCTCTCCCGGTTGCAGCAGCCGCATTCTCGCGAGAAATTAATTTGGCCCTATTAAAATGATCACTTCTGGATTTAAGTTACGATCCACCTCCCCTCTCCAGCTTCTCTATATCTTGCTTTCTCCCTTTCTCTCTCTCTTGGTCTCTTTGGTCGGCCTCGTTTCCACGTAGAACGCGTCGTTTCGGCGTTCCATCAGGAGAATGGAAGGCCCCCGGTATATCCCTCTCGGCTTTCTCGGTGTCATTCGTCGTGGTAGCGGGTCCGTGACGTTTCAGGAGCACGATTGCCGGCTCTCGAGGGTGGCTCGAGGTGACGGTGACGCTGCTATACGAGCTAGAAGCTCCGTTCAACTCCAACCCCCCCGAACCCCCGGGACACGAGAGGTTTTAGCTGCCGCATAAACGGAAGAGAGCGCATTCGTCGGCTGATACGCGGATAAAGGTCGCCTTGGCCGTAGAACCGCGAGATCTCGCCCGCGTCGCGCCCGTGAAATAAAGGATAATATACGACGACCCTGCGTCGCTGGATCATCCCCTTTCCCGGGATAATTGTCACTGAACGAGATCCAACACGGTCGCGAAGCACTCGCAATCTTCTATCTTCGGATCGGTGGCTGTTCAGATCTCGTTCCAAGCTGAAACGACCACCCCACGCGATATATCTCTTCAAATACCGAATCACATCGGGCTCTTTCCAATTTTCTTCAAATTTCACTCGTTTAAATATTCCGTTTTGTCGATCGTACGAATTAATAGAAATTAGTTGATGATATGGGCGCTCAGGTTCGATCAAAAATCAAAACAGTAGTAAAAAGATTACAAGAATTCAGGACTTGCAGTAAGATTTGCAGTAAGAAAACTGTCTAAATCTTCTCAATATCAGAATTATTAATTCTACATTTTCAATTTGAATTTACCACCTAGTATCGATCTAAGAACTTTTGATCACGGTGTCTGATTGGCTATTTCGTCAATATACGTCGTTCCTTTGTTTTTGTACTGGTTTTCTCCCACCTCTCACATGGTTCAGTATTTCACATTCAGTATGTTTTAGACGCAAAATTTCTTTCGAAGATAATCCTGAATCGGATCGAAACGTTCAGAAAAATGTTATAAATTGCAAAAATTGCTTTGTTTTGATTTTTTGATCTAATCTGTGTCGAATACTGTTAAGTTGACCGGAGATTACCGTAGAGAACTAGGAGGGAACGTGCCTTATTAGTAGATTGCAAATTTGATGAGTTTGTAACGAAAGTAGGTACCATTGAAAATTGAAGGAGAGTTATAATAATTGTATACAGTTAGTATAAAGCGTTTGAAATTAAGATGGACTTTAGGAAGAGCAAAGTTCTGTAATGATCTTGATTAAACCTATCTGCACAGGCCAAGCATAATAAGAGGAGGTGATTCTGCATGAGAAAACGAGTCGAAAGGTGTAGAATAACATTTTTTCATAAGAGCCTTCATTTTCGAGAAAATGGCGTCTGAAGTTCCGTCAAGCACGCGAGCACTGGTCCGTAGGCGAAGTAGAAATGGTAAGTCAGGATCAGACACGCCAGAGCAGTAACCTATTCAATAGCCAGCGCGCCTCAGGAATTTTAAACCTCGTTTCTCTTGAAAATGAAGCCACGTACAAGGAAAACGTATTCTACACTTCTGACCTATTTTTTTCCGGTGGAATCATCCTCTCTCTCCTTTCTTCAGAATGAAAAAATTCAAAATCCAGATACCGGAACCGTTGTTCGGCATAATCGCGCGAAGTGAAATGAATTTCCATTCAGAACCTTTTCATAGTCTTTTTTAGGACAGTGTTCTTTTAATCCTTTGCAATCTGAGCTATTTTAACTGGAACATAAAACATTTCTTCCTATCTAGAATAATTCCGTTCTATACCTCTTTTTTTTAATTTTATGGATATGAAATTTACCTCCTTCGATACTTAAATGTTTAGTAATTAGATACCAAACACGTTTGATAATCTAAACAATATTTCGAATAATGTAGAATTTTTTAGTGGACAGCCTCCAGATTTCACAATTTTTTAGAGAACGGTAAACAGTAAAGAAGATGATTCAAGATGGTTTGAAGCACGTGTCCGATGACTGTGGCGGTATTTTTCCCGAAGAAAACACCCATAAATTTTCATAAATACCGTAGCCACGTTGACTCGCGACCCTGTCGAGGATAAAAATTGCGCGCACCAGCTCGGGTTAATTTCTAACGCGCGCTGGGATTTATAAATCGCCTGGCATCGATGGCATGGTCCGCGAGTCACCGCCGCACCATGACCACGGAAAAACCCCTGGGGAGTAAACGCAGCCGGTGTACGCGCGGCCCGGCTGAATAAGTAATAAAATATGTCGTCCAGGTTCTCGGGATGCTGAAAGCGTGACCGGGCGTAATATTACGTGGCTGGAACCAACCCCCATGGTCTCCGAACCCCCCCTGCGTCGACGGGGGAAACAATTTTCCTTGGAGGAAAATGGTCAGCGGAACGCGAGAACCTCGCCCATATCGGAAAGTTGTTGCAGTCGTTTCTACCACGGCGTTATCAATTAGACTCATTATGTTAATTGGGTCCGGGATTTCGTCTAGCTTTTTCCCCATAGTCAGCTAACCCCATTTCTTTTTTTTCCTTCCGGCGATCGGAGGAACGACGACGCTTGCTCGCTGGCCAGACTATAACCGCCTCGAATTTCTGTTATCTCCGCGTGCGATCATCGTATCAGCCGGACGCAGTAATTGGTTGGGTGAGAGAGTGAGAGAGAGGCCGACTCGTGTTGGTGGGCCACGGCGGCCCGCCGCGATATGCTTTCTAATATTTGCACACTTTGATTGGAGTTTGCCCAGACGCCCCCCATCGGCCCCGCGAACGCCCCCTGGCCCCTCCACCAAATTAATTACACGGTTTCTCGCGTGTCCCGCATTCGACGGACCGCGTGAAAACGATCAATCCTCCGAGGCGATTCGACGGGACCTAGCAGTCTCCGCCTAACGCTTCCGGTCTACTGTTCTTTTGCCCTTCCGGCAAGCTCGGGTTTCGAAAAAGCAGATTATTATAGTATATTATAGACGGACAGAAGCCCTTTTTACATAAGTATTTACAAAGAAAAAAATAGAAAGATACAAGACTACTACAAGACTGGTACAATCGATAGGTATTATCATATAATCCTGCGTAGTTGCATTTGAAAATTTTGCGAAGATTCAATGAAAAAATCGATACTGTTCATTGGATTAATTAATCCATAAGTAGATTTCGCTTTAAGTGTTTGAAAGCCCGCTCTTGTTCTCAAATCTTTGAAGCAATTAGAAAATTTTGGTTCGAAGCTGTCCGTCTGCGAATAGAAGCATTCGTTTAAATGAATTTCGCAACCTTTCTCTCGCGAATTCTCTCGCTATAAGTAATTGAAACTGTGCAGTCTTAAATTGAACATGTATTACAAGGGGTCTCACAGTAGAATGCTTTCAGGGATCGGGGAACGGTTTTTCCGGCAAAAGACGACGGTAGAATCGTTCTCGCTGCTGCTCTGTGTTCCCTGCAGCCAATTACACCTGTCTCTCAGTAGCAAACGGAAGAGGGCAATGGGAAAAGCGCGTTGGTTATTCAATAAACACGATGCTCCTTCAAAGGTATCTCCTCAATTACCAATCGGAGGCAGATATCGAGAGGACCGAGGTCCGATCCGTCGAGAGCGGCTTTTGATTAGCGAGAAACCATCGTCGACCGACAACGACGTCGACATCAACAACGGTGGATGGCGAATAATTAAGCTCGCGTTGTCGGATCGTTAGTGGACCGAAGGATTTTCCACGCAGCCAGAGTGAAGGATCGTTTTACCCATTAGAATCGGTCGTCGAAGACGCCTGCGCTCGCGATTCCACACGTAAGAGTGTCGGGGCGTGCAAAAATCGACTGGGAACGAGAATATCGTTGACCCAGGTCCGGAAACAGGTTGCGCGCGCATTCCGCACGGCCGCGAATCGAATTAATTAAAATCCGGCGGGGTGTGTATAGTGGCTCGTTCGCTTGGCGACCACCTTCTCTCCGCGGCGAGACATTCTCTCTTTCGCGAGATTTCGACGGTAATAATCGCTAATTACGCCCGGTATCGGCGTCTCGCTAATTAACTCCGAGGCCCGGGCTTTAATTAACCGCGCGTGCCTCGTCACAGACCGGCCGCGAAAACGGAAGCCTTCCGTCGTCGTGATGATGCTAACCTCACGAACGAAATGCGAACTGCGTGGTTGCTATTCGCTAAACACTGTGGCCGCTAAACACTGCGGTTTCACGATTCCATCTCCATTAACAACCCGAGAACCCGTGGATTGTTTTACTTTCTGTTCTTTCATTCTTTACAGCAAGAGGTGAAAGTGTAATTCATGTGTTCGTTCCAGTTTTTTTTTGTTCTTTCGATTTTTATTCTCGCAAACCATAGAATGTACTCGTTCTTTAATACTACCTCATGCAAAAAAGTCTGTTCTTTCACGGGATTAAAATGAATTACCTTTAGAAATAAAGAGTAGCAAGAGTATAGAACACTATAATAGAAAACTCAAAGAATATATACTAGGTGGAAATTAATATTAAGTTAGTATTAACTAAGTCAGTAAGTTATTATCATTTAAGTAAGTAAGTTATTATTATTTAAGTAAGTAAGTTATTATTAGGTTAGTAATACCACTAAATGTATGCGAATAGCTGAGAAAGTTAATAAAGGTCAAGAAATTAATCAATCTCATTGTATTCCGTTAACGAATTTTATGCATTTATTGCAAAGCACTGACGCTGTACATTTTCTTCTTCTTAATCATTTTTATAAGTACAGAAATACTTTCACCGCTTCGACAAATTCTCTTTTCTAATCGATTTATAATGGTTGAAATACACTCGTGTTTCCGTTTCATGAGTATGAGACAATTTTCTCCATCAGACAATTTTCTACCAGACAATTTTCTATCAGACAATTTTCCAAGGTGTTCGACGAGATAGGAAACACTAGAGAAATGTTGTACATATTTTTCTTTCGAGCAGCTGCAAGCCCATCCATCAGACATCGAAGCTCGCGCTCGCTTAATTTCCGACGTCATGAGGATCAGGAATGACTAGGTGAAAATCGTGAGAAGCATCGGTTGTCGATCCGAAAAGAAGCTTGATTAATGCAGATCCGTGAGAAAGAGGCTCTCTCTTCTGAAGAGAGGTGGAATTAAAGAAATCCAAGGGGGGAGGGGCCGGTCTCGCGAAAGTGTCTCACTCGATCAAAGTTGCCTCGGTGCCGGAGGATCGATGGAGGACGAGGAGGTTGGCGTCTGGAGTGAAACAGATTGAAAAGAAGCGGCGAACGAGGTAAAGAGGAGGTGAACGAGGACTCGGAGCAAATACAGAGATATCCAGATTGTAAGGCGACTGGTAGAATCGTGGGGGCTTGCGAGGCTAGAGGGGTGGTTGGCTGGGAAAGTATGGAAAGAGGAGAGAAGAGAGAGAGAAAGGAGAGGCTCGATTTTCCCAGGGCTGGCAAAATATTTGCACGCTCCTCCGGCCACCGGAATCTTTCTCCTCTATTCCTCTCGATCTCTATCTCTCTCCTCGGCAGTATCTGCTCCCGGTCTCTTCGATATCGGTTATTCCGTCTCCATATTCCGAAGTTTCACAGCCCGCAGCGACTTTCGCGCCGTGCGCTCGCTTTTTTCTCATTTTCACTCTCTCGCTCCGGTCTCTCACCCTTTCGCCAGGTTTATCTGTGTTCACGAGAGCCAGCCAGTATATTCTGTCCCGTCCTATACGTTCCTCTCTCTTTCTCTTTGGGAGAGCGGTTCTGGCAGGCGCGCGCGGGGCGCATTGGGAAATATGAATCCTTCGTCCCGTCCTGCATTGTCTGGGATCCGTGTTTGCCACGGGCACACACGCGAAAACCGGCTCTCTCTCGCTGGAATAGTGCGTGGTGGTTCGTGCGTGGGTGGTGCGTGCCTGTTAGCCTGCGTGCGACTGTTTGCTCGCAGGTGGTGACAAAGATCGATCGTCGCCCGGCCTGCTGGTGGTGCAAGGGATGGCGAAAACAAAAAAAAAATAACGGAGCAGGAGAGAGCAACGCCGAGAGATAGAGAGGCGAACAACCGGTGTGTACGTGTGAGGGGAGGGGGGCAACCGGGTACAACAGCCAAACGAACGCGGTGTGTCCGGCCAAACGATGATATACCGCGGCTGCCTTCGAAATTTTCACAATTAACGTCGCCGTATCTGCACCCGCGGAACACCCAAAGATACCCGCGGATCACCGATGGGCAGACTACTTCGTTCCATGACGACCTAATGGATCCAATGATTGACTGATCGCTGATCATTTATGTTGTGTCTCACGGTTATTGCACTTAACAAACTTCACAATAGTGAAATATAGAGTAGAGTAGTAAGTAATTGAATTTACTCGCAATGTTCGAGTACAGAGAACAATCGTCGCGCTACCTCGTTACGGTGCTTCATGTACTCGCCGTCACGTGTTCAGTACGTACGCGCGAATCTTAACTTGGCATATATAAGAATTTATAGGATATACAATAAATTTGTGATTTCGGCGCAAGGTTCGATCATTAGTAACAGCGAGTTTGCAAATTAATTTAACTCAACGTTTCGATCCCTGTATGAATCATCTTCAAGAGAGACATTTTTGCGTCTGAATTTATAAGATTTTTGTTATTTCGATCGAAATTATTAAGATAATAAATCAGAACGATTTTATCAGCGCGACGGTGCGATCATATTCTACACACACATAGCTAGTTTGTAAGATTACCCAAACGTTTAGATTCATGGTGGAATCATCTTGTTCTAGACCAACGTTTGCTATTAAAAATGTTCAATAGTAGAGGAATTTGTGTGTAGAATATGATCGCACCGTCACGCCGATAAAATCATTCTGATTTACAACTTATATTTTATCTCGACTGCAAGAAATGTTTAACTTCCAATAAAATCTGTCGTCCACTCCACATCGGAATAACCGTGAAATTTCTAAGAATCGTTGCTAGCCAAATCTGCCATTCCAGTTCCCCTGCTTTTCCCTAGAATTCTCCGATACCGTATGCCCGGTAGGAAAGTCTCGAGAAGGAATTCAGTGTTCAAAGAGCTAGAGCTCCGACGAAGAAGGCGCCCTATAACTCGGGAGATTGAAGCCGGGTAGAGGCGAGTGCGGTAGCCGTGGAGCATAAATCCGATAATTTAAAGCCGGGAGAAAAATGTTACGTCCATCAGGGATCTCGACGAGGCAGGGTCCAGCGGTTCAAAGTCGAGCTACCATTTGTCGGCGTCAGTAGCAGGGTGAATTAACGCTTCTCCCACCCGGTCCCTGTGTTTCAGGGGATAGGTAGTTCTGTTATGGCGAGGGTTGGTCGTGGGTGTTGGTAGAACACGCGAATAGAATTGGTAACCGGAATGCGCGGACGCACGCGATACACAGCGGCTCGCAATAACTGTAAATAACGGACGTTGGCCATCGGGTATTGTGCTTGATCCGTGGAACGTGTCTCGAACGCGCGACGCGTCCTCGAGATAGTATGGCGGCCGAGAGGAGAGCAAACGCGTCGACGGACGTCGGGGGGCCCAACTTCAACTTCTTCCTCTCTCGAGTCGTCACATTGTGCGACGAGTCGCGCACTCTGTTGTGCTCGTAAAACAGCCACTTTTCCCGCCGCTACTCCCCAAGGACTCTCGAGCTTTCATTGTTCGATTTCGAACCGCCGCTCTCTTTCTCTCTCTCCTTTCAACTCCTCTTTCTCCAACTTTTATCGGATTTTTGTCCCCACGGTTCCTCGGTCAATTCGAACCGAGACACACGCCACGATTGCTGAGAATTCCGCCGCAATCTCTGCACCGAAACCGGAAAAGTCCACCCTCCACGGTGCTTCAACCCTGTAACCGGAATCTACGAGCTTAGGAAATTTTGTTCGAGAGCTTCGTTTGTTACTGTCCACAGACTACAAGCTGTTGTAAACATTCTCAGCACCGATCTCGATATACTCGACAGATTTAAATTGATTTTCCTTTTAATCGTTTTAGCAAATCGATTATCATTCAATAATCGATAGGGGCATATTCGTAGCCAAGCTGTTCGGTGGGGAATTTATCCTTGGATTTGATCATTTCAGAACATTAATAATTTCGTTTTTCGTTTTTTCTTTTTGTTTTTTTGACACGGAGGTTAACGTGAACTATATAATTTACAGTGTTTTAACTTATACAGTCGCAATTATATATAAAAAGTTTTTCTTGATAATGGTCTCAAATTAGATCGAAACGTTGAAAAAGTTATAGTTACTTGCAAAATTGCTTTATTATTAATATAGGATCGAATCTTTGCGCCGAAAACATCAATTTAAGTTATTAATACTAGATGTGGTTTAATCCTCCTTTGAAACGTTCTTTGGAAATCAAGAGAATGATATAGCTGGATAAAAATGTTCATCATGTTCGATAAAGAATTTCATATCTCTGACCAACGGCAATTCGGAAAGTAATGGTGGAAAAACTGGCTATAATGGTGGATTCTGTTTAATCCCCGTAGGTTAATCTCGGTTAACAGGTTAATTTCGTTTAGAGCCGGGACGCAAAACACCGGCAAACAATCGTCTTCGTTTCCCTCTGTGCAACTTTCTGGCTTGTATCGCGGCCAGAACGCGGAGTTCCAGCGGCTAGCGTGCTTCATCGTTTGTTTTGTCGCGCCGCCTCCGGCTCCATGCCGTGGATACCCGGGATAAAGTTAAAATCGCGCTTGATACCGTCTCTTAACCTCGTTGCGAGAGTTACACAACAGGAAACAGCCCGTTTTCCTCGCTCTCCTACCCCGATTTCTTCCATTCGGGATCCGCGTTCTCATGCATTATTCAACGGCATTTCGGATATTAGCCGGTGCTTGCTCGTAAAATCGTTGCACCGCTGCACGCGGAATCGTACGATTAGCCTCTCGCGCACTGTTCTGCTAGCATCGAAGCTGATGACTCCAGTGGCTTGAACTTGGATGCACTCTGTGCTACTCGAAAATCAGATTCAATGCACCTGTATGCAACTAGCTCTTTCCCGGAAGCTTGAGGATTTTGCATTGTGTCTACCTATTAGTGGACAGAGTTGTGCTAATTCAATTTACATTGTAATTCAATTGCGTAATTGAATTACATTTTATTTCAATTACTTAGATATTTGTTTACTTCACTTATATAATTGAAGGCGTGCCGTAGGCACGTCACGAGCAGCTAGTAAATTTATAAATAATAAATTCCTTCTGTTTGAAACCTTCACATGGATTTTTCAACCTCTTCTTGCCTATTACTTCATTTTTCATAATTCAATTACAATGTATTTTATAATTGTACTCCATTGCAATTACGAATTACATTGTAATTTAATTGAACGAGGAACGGAATTATAAATTACAATGTAATTCAATTACTTTACAATTATAATTCTGGAGTAATTCAATTGTAATTCTGCACAATTCTGTTAGTAGAGGACGAAGATGAATTCTTTGGAAAATCAAAATGTTGTGCATCGATTGTAATCTTTTCTCATGAATAATTCGGATCGAAATTAGTTTATGATATCGGCGCACAGGTTCGATCAAAAAATCAAAACAAAGCAATTTTGCAATTTATAAAGTTTCCCTCAACTTTCGATCCGACTCTGGATCATCTTTCTCTGAATGTTGTACTAAGTGTTTCCAAGATCAATAATTACTATAAAATAATTTTTCACTGTACCTGCTCTGTGTAAATTATCAACGTTTATGTGTGTCACTGTATTCTATGATATTGAGACCTAGAGTCACCGTGATCAAAGTTCTTAGATCGATACTAGGCGGTAAATTCAAATTCAAAGTGCAGAATTAATAATTCTGATCCTGAGAAGATTTAGACAGTTTTCTTATTGCAAATGACATTCATGAATTTTTGTAATCTTTTTACTATTTTAACTCGAAAATTAAACATTTCTTCCGACTCGAAATTTTACTGAAAACTAGACAGTCTAATGGAAGACGAGTAGAAAGAATTTCTAGGAAAGTTTATTAATATGATTGATTGAATGAACTTTAACACGTAAACTAGTCAAGTTTGCACGTTTCGCAGTTTCCCGGTGGCCGACGAGAGAGGGTAGAGCTCGGTGAAATACCGGTTTTATCACTCGGACGGGTTAGCGGGCCCGTAGCAAGGGGCCGGAAGCCGTTTGATCCCGCGGAAACTCTTTGAAACGGTGTACCGCGATCGGCGCGACTCGAAGGCAGCTTTCCACCCCCGCCTGTTCGAAGGTGCACCGACAACATTCGGTTGTATTCGTGAAACAGCCACTTTTCCAGCCGATACTCCCCCGTTCTGAAGAACCCTCGAGGTTTCTTTGCTCGATCTCGAAATACCGTTTACTATCCTGTCCCGTTTTTCTCCTGTTTTACCCCAGGTCTCTTCTCTTTTTTTCTAGACGACGACGACGTTGCCGCCTTCTTTCCTAAGGGAGCGGGTTCCGATCGGGTATCGATTACGCTCGGTTTGAGAACTGCCGGGTAATGAGTACGGGAACCGCATTACTTTCGGCCGGGGGTTGGAGAAAGAAACCGAGAGAAACCGGTTAATAGTCGACGGGGAGAAGCGCGGCGGAAAGAGTAACGTCGCGACCGAACAAACCGCAAAGAGCTTTCCGATACGGTGCAGAAAACATTGGTGAACATAGAGCGAGGGTGGGAACGGGGTGGTACAGCGCGCGGAAACAATTTGTTGGCCGCGAAACGGTAAATCGCTCCGACGGCCGGAGCATTATTGCCGCGACGAGCGCGGGACGCCGACGTTTTATCGGGTAATTAAAGCTTTCGATGCTCGAAACCGGAATTCACCGTGAATCGCCACGCTCTTCGAGATATCGAGACTCCGGGACGGACAATGCCGGGGGAAATAAAATATCGAAAAAATACGGCGGCGACTCCGCGCCCGAGAGAATAGAATTGCTCGTTACCTAAGAAAACCTAGTACACGGTTCGATTTCACTCGTATATAATATAATATCTATCTTCCAGAAAACAAATTAAAATGAAAAGTTCCAGTAGAAATTCGATGGCCGGGATTTTTTGATCCCCTCGTGCGAGATAAAAATTGTTCGTATCGCGATACAGGTTCGTTGGACTGTTTAGTTGGTACGTTGTAATGTGCTGATATTTCCGTTTGAAAATAGCTTTTGTCATACGTGCGTAAAATTCGCAGAAAATTAGAGACGCTGATGCACCGGGTATGTATTGCGTAGAGCTATGAAAGCGAAATTGATTTTACCGAGAATGTACCGCGATCAATTTGTTGATACCGTAATCCACTTATGAGAACGTTATTTCCGGGGTTAATTGCGCGTATCTATAAAAAGAACGATAAAGTTGTATTGGATAAACTGCATCCCGGTGTGCGAACACTTTCACGGGCCGCTGTATACTTGACGTAAACGCCTCGGAATTGAATTGGCGGACGTGTCTGGCCGTGCTTGCCTATTCTACTTACGGTTCCGCGGAATGCCGGGGCCGGAATACGGCATTTACACAAGAAGCTTTTGTGTTCTTCCGTGGAAGTAGAAACAGCGAGCACTACTCGGACACGTTCTCTACTCTCGTCTCTCTCGTTCTCATTCGAGTGGCCACGCTCTGTTCGCACGGGGTTAAACGAACAAGCCACCGAAGGTTTTCGTTCTACGGTTTTCTTCGCCTCGTTTTGTTTGTATTAGAATCGTGATTCAGTAGTCCATGTTCCGGGAAAAGATGTAGCCACTTTTTTCTCTCTCTCTTTCTCTCTGTGTTTAACGGGGTTAGCGAGTTAATTTAGTAGCGAGTTCACGGCTCCAGCAAGAAGGCGGAAAGAGAAACGAGTGGGTACCTCTCTCGCCTTCGACTTCGCTCCCCACGCGAAAGAGAGATCCTCTCCTCCAATACCAATTTCAGGAACCCTGTCCCGGGATTCGCCGTAGAGACAAGGAAACAATTACCAGAAGCGTGTTACCCTAATCCGAAAATCCTGTTAGCCGCGATCCGTCCCGCCTCCTCGCACCCCCGGATTCTTTCCGAAGACAAACTTCGCCCTCGAATGCTCGCCGACAGGACACCCTTGCTAATTTGCTGGGCCTGCACAAATTTCCGACACTCCCAGCTGCACACCTTTTCTCCGTTGAACAAATAATCGAAAAACGTGCCCACCCCCCAACTGCTCGCTAAAATCCGCGCAATTCGACATGTCAGTTATAAAACACCTATATTTGCGCCACGCGTTTCGGAAAGCTCAACAATTCTACAAAAAAAGTGAGAAGGTACAAAGCACTAAATCAACCAATAGCCGAACGAATAAACAAATGAATAAATCTGGTAGCGCGACATGAGCAACAACGACGCGCACGCACGGCCGCTAAACAAACGAACAGACCGACCCAACAAATGAATATACACACGCTGCTGAAATAATTGACGACCGTACAGAATCGGTAAAAATTGACCGCAACAAACTGTATTGTCGGTTTGAAAAGGAAAAAGTTGTATATCAATCCCATGTTGAAGTGACGTGTTTAATCAACGATGTAGCTGTCGTGTCCCAGCCACGGTTTTCCAATATTACACTCGCGTGGAACAATGCCGGCACGCATTAGCGCGGCAATTAAACTAGAATATAAAATCTGCAGCAACGGGATATTTCGTTGAAAGCTTCGGGTAAAAATCGAGGAACGGTGGATTATCGAGAAGGCGGCGATGCAAAGTCGAACGAGCACGTGAAAAGCGGTGCACCGAAGTAAATCTCGGGCAGCGGGGGTTGCGTTGGACGTCGAGCAAAGCGGGGGATGGAGGCCGTGGGTGTCCGGGCCAGGAATTTAGCGCACGAAAATCGACGGTCCAAGAGAAGGAAGCGGAAAATCCAGGGGTAGAAAGAGCGAGAGAGAGAGGCTCGAGTGCGACGATATCATTTCGCGAGTGTTCCAACACCGGTCCCCCGTTTCCCAGTCCCGTTTCTCTTTCTGCTTCCGCAACGCTCTCGAGTTACCGCAGCGGTTAATTAACCCGTCCGAGTAGGACCGCTGCAGCTGACCGTTCCGTGATCTTCATTCGGCTGGTTTAAGGGCATCGAATAAATTGTTGCTAGGCGTTCCCGTACCGTTCCGCTTCCCGTTACCCTCGGCTTCTAATTCCTCGAAACTATGCTCGAAACGGCGGAAATTGAAAATCGCGTCGAATCGTTTCGCGGCGCGGTCGACGCGAATTCGACGAGAGGATTGCGAGTGTTAAAGAGGCTGGAGAGGAGAAAGGACGAGGGAGAATCGAAGGGAGGAAAGTTCCGGCGAGTAATGACTTTCAAGTGCGCGAGACCGTTCTTCGTCGCCGTGTCGTTCTCCAGATTTCCCCTGTCATCCGCGCTGAAAGGGCGCGCGCGATTCCGAACGTTCCATTTTTTCCCCTTTCTCCTCTCGTTCTCTTTTTCTCGCCCGGTCCACCTCTCTCCTCCTCTCGCTTCTAGCATGAATCGCGGTCGAGATCATTACACGGTATCACACCGGCCGAGGCACCTTCCAGTCGATATAGGGGTAGTTCGGGGTTGCAGAGATTCGGGTTGGCGCCGGCGCTAAGCCACCATTCTCTCCCCGCCACGACGGGGCCGACCACACCGGGATTTGCATCCAGCCCGTTTGTCTTTTCTTCGCCGAATTAGTATGGATTTAATGGCAGCCGGGGAGAATGGGGCCGAATTCGCGGAACGATTTTAATTAGCTGCCTCGACGCTGCGAGCGACGTGCGGTTATGAGCGAAATTAAAACGATGGATCACGGCTGGCTCGGTTTCCGCACTGTGAAAAGGAACTGTAAGAATTGAGGGTGCTGGAAAAATCGCCGCACCGTGCTCCGGACACCGTGTTCATTATGGTATCGCCTAGTAGACGACTACTCTACGCAAAAAACTGGAGCAGAAACGTGGCGCGAGGTGTTTTCGTAGGATCGTCTGTTTTGCGAGAAAATTTAGGTCAAAGTGCAAGAGATATTGTTCGAGTGCGGTCAAGTAGAAACGGTGTGTGGTGGTCAGACGAGCTGGACTATATGTGCGTGTGCTGGTAACCGAGGGATTTTGTAAGCATTTACAAAGAGGAGACCACAAGACCACTAAACTTGATGAAATAGAAATTTCGTCGGTACGAATGCAAATTGAAAAATTATTCGTTAAGAGAAACTTGAATGAAGAACTTGGAATTTTTCTGTCACGTTCTTTCAGATTTTACAATAGGATACATTTAATAAAGGATTTTTGTTATTTCGATCGTAAATATTAAGATAATAAATGAGAATGATTTTATCGGCGCGACGGTGCGATCATATTCTACACACAATAATTTGTAAGATTACGCAAACGTTTAGATTTATGGTGGAATCATCTGGTTCGAGACCAATGTTTGCTATTAAAAATGTTTAATAGTAGATGAAAAGAAGGTGGTGTTTCGTCCTATCTCCGGATACATTTAATGTATTATACAGGGTGTCTCAAAATTCCTTCAACATCCGGAAAACGAAGGTTCGTGAGATCATTTGAAGCAACATTTTCCTTTACAAAAATAGTAAATCCGCGGTTTTGTTAAGGAGTTATTAACGAAAAACACAGACCAATCAGAGCACGACCTAGACGCTTGTTGGAACAGTCGGCCCGTAGCTCCAACCGTCAATTGGCCACATGTGCCAACACGCGTCTAGGTCGCGCTCTGATTGGTCCGTATTTTTCGTTAATAACTGCTTAACAAAGCCGTGGACGCTATTTGTTGCAAAGGAAAATGTTGCTTCAAATCATCTCAAGAACAAATTGAAATTCTTCTCGATCGAAATTGTAATAATATTAAATTTTCGGCGCACGGTTCGATCATTAGTTTCTCTTGAAGAAGATCCATACATGGATCGAAACGTTAAATTAATTTGCAAACTTGCTGGTAGTGAAAACACAAAATTTAATATGACCTCATAAACCTCCAATTTCCGGATGTCAAATGAATTTAGAGACACCGTGTATATCGTAACTGCTTCTTGTCCGCAGACAGAAGTTCCCAAATCTTAATCCACGTATTTAGCACAGTTTTTTCCACGACGGAATCGGTTCACGGGGGCGAGGTGCGGCGTGCTCCGTACATCGAGGGTGAGAACGATGTCCGAGTTATTTCGGAGTTAATTACTGGGGCACGGAACGGTGTCGGGTCAAGCACGGCGCGATAATCGCGGATGAAATTGTATTATGCGTAATTAGCTGTACAACTATTTAAAGCGGCCGGTTGAGGATGGACGGAGGACGAGAGAGGACGAGCGGGAAGAAAGCGAGAGCCGGAGGAAAATACTCGCTTTTTAATCCACGTTTATACGCGTCCCCCGGCAGCCTGCAAATCCCCTGAAAATCCTGTTTCCTCGAGGCAAGCGCGCGCGCCACGAAAAACCGACGAGCAACAACGTAGTGTAGTGGGGGAGGGGTGGAAGGAAACACCGAACGTGTATCCCGCGATGGCGGTTTTCAACGACAAGATACACACGCGGGGCTGTTCTAGAGAGATCATTACGATATCGCCTGGTTGGCCGAAGAGAGTTGCTTTGCTCTCTCTCTCTCTGTCGGTATCGTAGTCGAAGCCGAGGAAACTACGTGTTCGGTTAGCGCCGGCGCTAAGCTTCTCCTCGTCAGCTTTGAACCTGGACGTTTGCATTTCACGCTACCGCCCTGGTCCGACAAAGACCGGGCTAGCAGAGGGGTTCGCAGGAGAGAGTGGCAGAGACAGATACGGAAAGAGAGAGGGAGACGCAAGTTTAAGAAAATGAAGGGAGAGAGGGAGGAAAGATCGAGAGGGTGGAATAAGAAAGACACTGTGACGTGTATACACGGAAAGAAACAGAGAAAGCTACGTGGGTGGGGAGAACTAGAGAGAGACGAAAGGGCGTGCGGAGGGTGATACAGCTAGGGGGTGAGACACAGAGGGAGGCAGAGGGATAGAGAGCAGCCCGAGGCCATCGCTAACGACGCCATTGTCACCGGCCTGGCCATTGTGCGAAGCGTCCTGTACGAAACGCCGATTCCTAGCTGCGATCGCGCGAATCTCTCACTCTTTCTCTCTGTCTCTCTCTCTCTCTCTCTCTCGCTTTGTGTATATATTACGACGCCAGAATAAAACACAAATCATTCCGTCATCGGCGAGACGGAATCGATACGCGCTGAAAATCTTCCACGGCATCTCATCGACGAGGAAATAGTGCGAGATTTTTATTTCGCTACAGAAAGGACTTGAAAACCACGAAAATTATTTGTATTTTATTTTGATACATATTGAAATTTAGAATTGTATTGGCGTGAACGTCTGGGACAACGAACGAACAATTTCGATGTTGGAGGACCGAGGACGTCCCGTGGTTTTGAGCGAGAGTGTATTTTAACGAGGCAACGGAGAGGGAGAGTACACACGTGGCAAAAAGGGCGAACCGCGAGGAATAAAATTAATTCGTCGAAGAGGGATGATAAAGGAAATTACAGTTTTAATGAAAGAGCGCGTAAAGCCGCGTAGAATGTGAATAGTACGGGGGCGCGAGAGAGCGACTGAACGCGAAAATTTGAATGAAAAACGTCGTCGCTTTATTTATTAATTCAGAGAGTCCCGGTGAGCGCGTTCTATGGCGAATATTAATTCGGAATTCCGCTGGCAGATATAAGCTCGGAGCCACTTCACGCCCGCGGAATATTATTTAATGGCCGAACAGTTGTCCCGAGAGCTGGCCCCGTTTAAAATAAACTTTCGACTTTATTCCAGGACGGGATCGATTGTTTCCCGCCTCTCTCCTCGAGTTCCCAGTTTCTAGGCTTCTCTCTCTCTCTCGCGGTCGAGGAGGAATCGTCTCGACGGCAGAGAACAATTTCGGAGCGGAGTTCACGGAATTCCGGCAAGAATCCCGTCCGGCCTTTCGAATACGGACCAAGACCGATCAGCCGCGTCCAAACTTTCGGCCCGCTCGATATATTTATACGACAAAAAAGAGATTAATGGGCCACGGGGCAAATTCCCCGGAAGCAGTACACGTGCCAGAGGAGGAGACAAATCTCCCGTCTTTCCAACTTTTCCATTGTGCGGTCGATTTTACGCGGACTCTTCCCGCTACGCTCCATCGACGTCTGCTCGCAGGTACAACCGCTTTTCAGCACCGAATACGGACACAAACCAAACTATCTGATTTCCAAATACGCGACTTCTACAAATGATTAAATACATAAATTTTTAAATGCTTTTAAGTTTTTAAATACACTTCAATGACTCAAGTCTAAATTTTCGAATCTTTGAATGCACTATCATTGTAAGTGTCTCGCACTGATTTGCAGAGCGTAAATTTCCAGACGTGGATATTTACATTTCCAGGCATTACGCGGTCTAAATTTTCAAATCACAATGTCCTCGGTTTCCCCCGGAGGGATTTAAATTTGAATCCTTCGTGGAAGTATCGGGTGGAACCTTGAGGTAGGTGTTATTGTGAACTCGGCTGAATCCGCGTCACTGGCTGAAGGGAGACGCAGCTGAAAGGTAGGAGAGATGACAAGTTCTCGTTTTGCTTCTCCTCCACAATGCGATTGAATCGATGTGGCTCGGATACAAGCTGTCTACGCGGTGTGAATATTTAATGAATGTAACCGTTAATGAGGCACGGTCATATTAGTATTAATTAACGGTGGGCCGCCTCGTCGCGCGTTTTCCATCGCACAGAGAAAAGAATTTCGATGAAAAGAGCCTCCAAGATGAGTAGAGGCTTCCCTCTCTCTCTCTCACTCTCGGTCTCTGATCGTTGAATGCGCACAATGTCCCGTTTCCTTATTAATTTGCGCGCACAGACGCGAAAATATGTCTTTTATTGTTACACCGACACAACTAACTCGCTCGAAAAGCAAAAAAAATCAGCAGAGAGAAAAAATACATCTAGACGCCTGGCTAAAAAAAAGAAATTAGCGGGATCGATTTTTCATCAGATCCCCGAGAGCCGCCTAATTATCGCGTTGCTGGAGCATCGACGAAACAGCGTGTGGCCCCTCGGTTGCAATTTTCTACAGGGTCGAGGGAACGAGACCGGTGAAACGCGACAGCCAACGAATTGCAAGCAACAAATAACGTTCGCCGTGAAAGATTACCCTCTTTGACGTTCAAGGCGGCGCGTCCTGAACGGTGGGATTTAATGGGATCGAGAATGAAGATATCTTTGTACGCTGTGAAAGGCTTTGAATGTGTTGATAGGTTAACAGGATTAAGTCGGGCTCCACTGTGACCCCGCAAAGCACACTTCGCGGATCGACGACCGAAAATTTCAACTGAAAACCCGCGAATACCAAGCCTCGCTTGTTGCGTCATTACCAGCACAATACATTAATTATCTACCACGTTATCAATGGACTGTGTATCTTCAAGCAGCACACAAATTTGCTGAATTAATTCTCAAGTGATGGCACCGAACAAAAATTTCATTCTGTAATAATTGTGTAATTATTACATTATTATTATTACTTCTGTAAAAAGGGCTTCTGCCCGTCTATAATAATAATTTCAATAAGTTCATGACGATATATCGACAGTCTTAAATTCTTCGCTTGTTACTCGTATTTTACGATTCCATCTACTTGTTTTTATTCTAAATAGATTAGTTACTAACTCGGTAATAAAATGTTGTATCTAAGGAGATCACACAGGAAGGTAAAGTCTATAATGTGCGTACGAGTTCGATTTCGAGACAAAAGGCGTTCCGGTCGTGAGCAGTGTTTACAACATCAGTCGGCGAGTGGATATTTTTTCAGGTAGCGCGATAATAATACCGGGAAATCTGGAGCGGCGTCGACCTTCGATCGCACGAAATATTTGTTTTGAAATCGGTGGTTCTCTCTTGTCGACGTTTGACCCAGTTTGCGCCGGCTAAATGGACGTATCGTCGTCGTCGACGACCCGATAGCGAGCGGTGTGCTGTTAACGGACGTTGTTGGAGAGAGAGAAAAAGAGAGAGAGATAGTGCTCTCCGCTCTCCACGCCAGACAATTTCATTCAGCGAAAATATTCATTTACTCGACTTCCTGTCGCAGCTGGCGAATATTCTATCGCGGACGGAACATGCGCGCGCGTTAATCCCGCGAGCTGCTGCTGCTTCTGCTCTCTCTCTCCAGTCCGACCAAACCGCGTCCATTCGACGTTATTTAATGACCAGTTGTTCTCTCCGGCAAAGCAAGAAATACCATTTCTGTCCGGTTAAATTGCGCCCGATAAAACACAGACCCGTCTTTGTCCGCCCCCCTGCCCCCCAGGTTCATTGTTCGACAATTGGAAACCAACCCCGGCGAGGAAACAACCGAGAAAAGATGCCGTTGCTGCTGCCCCGTGCGCGCGATCCTTAGCCCTCGAATCCCAATGGAATTCATCTCTCTCACGCTCGATCTCCAGGTTTGCCTTGTAATTTTCATTTGTAGAAGAGAGGCAAACCTGCTCTTTCGATCAGCAGAGAAAGATTCCGCCTCCCTTGTAATTTCTACGCGAGCAACGCTGATAAATAATTCATCCTTGTAATTCTAATTCGGAACAGGAGAAAGCAGAATTTACACAGAGAAAGATTTACGAGCTTCATCCGGAGGTGCTCGAATAATTTTAATACATTATCCACTGGCAATTACCGACGTTTTTTTAAAGTAGATTTGGATAACTGTAATTGCAAGATTGATTTGGAGAAAGAAAGATGTGTCCGAGGATTTGATAAATAATTCATTGTCGGAGAAGGGAATATTTAATCTAGTATTACTGTGATCAATTATCGATTGTTTTTAAAAGCTTATTCAAATCGAGAAGTTCCAGGCTTTGAGAAAATCTAAAAATATTCTAAAACACCTATCCAAGTCCCTGATATGTAATCGTTGGAACGTCATCAATATTAGAAAGAAAGGAAGTTCGTGTAATCTAATTATTTCTTGCGAGACTGCTATTCAAGTCAAGATTTCCTAGCTCCCTTCTGATGTAGCACAGCGGTACGGAAGCCTATTAATAATGAAATGTTAATTTGGATAGTAAGAGGTTTACTGGCAGGCAGCGAGAGCTTCTGTACAGCAATTTGTAACTCGTAAAAATAGCGAAGCTCCGGCGCTCGGAATTTTTAATTGTGACCGAATTAAAGGGCCGGCTCATTTGAAATTGCGATTCGAAGTTCGTATTGAAAAATCGTCGACGAATAATGGGATTTTCGGGCAGTTGAGTGGCTAAAATGCTAGAAGTGCTCCTACGGACGATTTCGCAGGAGCGGCGCGGGGATGGTTGTGTCCGTCTCTGTCACGCGACCGGCGAAATAAAACAATGCAATCAGCGCGGGCCAAATTGCGCAACGTTTCAATGGCCCTCGACGACAGCGGTAATTTCAATGCGAGTTTTCCAATTTCAATCGGCAATCAAATATACCGAATCCCTGTTATTAGCTTCGATATCGGTAAATTTAACAGCAAATATGGACGACGCGTGTGTGCGTGAGAGCTGCTGGTCGAAGTTCGGGGGTGGGATGGAGCGGGGGTGGCACGTCGAGCTGTTCCGACTGTTACCAGTGCTATTAATTAATCCATGCCGAGTTACTTCTGATTAATTGAAGCGAGACAACTTGACGCGCCAACAGATCTAATTAAATATATAAATTGGAACGTTGAAGTGCGCTCGGGGGAGCGAGACCCAGAGAGAGAGAGATAGAGAGAGAGCGAGTGAGAGAGTGAGGTGTCTGCAGAGGCTCGACACTCGTGCGTTATTCCGCCGGTAACGACGGATCTCGCGGGGAATTACGGCGGAATCGAAGACGAAAGTGGTCGTGCAGTGTCGGTGTGTGTCGCCGAGTATGAGTGCGAATGCGGGGGAGGCCGCGATGGACGTCAGTCCTGCTAGTCGGCGACCCGGCGAGTATCTACGCACGTCTTTTACAGTGGCAGCCACGGTCCAGCTCAATCGATCAATCAATAACCCTCGTCGGGCTTCGATAAGCCCGGTTTACCGAGCAAAATCTGCCGCGCGTACTATTCCGTCTGCTAACATTCTACAAACTAGCCACCCCCCGAGACAACCGAACCGGAACAACCCTCTCGATTTTCCAATTTCTCCAGTCTCAACATCTCCCCGACAATTTTCAAACCGAGCACTTTTGATCCGACATAGAGAGACTCGTGAATACGACCGACCTCGAAAGAAAAAAAGGAAAATCACCCTTTCAGACACGTTCATCTTAAACTACTCGCGTTTCAGGTCGGTCATTGTGCGGCTTCCCTTCATGCAGATCGCGCTCGAAGGTTATGTAAAAGGTAGCTCTGGTTGACGGGTACTTACCGTTGCGGGTAGCACAGAGGGAGACAGCAAATGTAGGAAGAAGAGAGAGACGTCCTGTCTCTCGCTTCCCAAAGGGGGTCGAAAACACCTTGAATCTCTCTGGCAGCTGGTTTCTTCTGGTGGACGATGCAGCAACGGGCAGGTAGAGAAGCCTTTTTTGTTCTCGTGTGGAGAAGAAGAGCACGGTGCGCCGTATGAGAGGACAAGGGTCCCGTGTGTGGCTCCGTGTGGGATTCTCGAGAACGATCGTCGCAACGACGTGACCGATACGCTTCTCTTGGACGAACTGAGCTCTCCCCCCCTCACGCCGCACTTATATAGCACCCCCACCCCTCTAACCTTCCCCTGAGCTTCCCTTCCACCGGTGCAACCCCTGCACGGTGCGCGGCGGCTTCGTGGGGATGGATCCTAGTGGTCCATCGAAGGCTCGTCGTCTTCCTCTCTCCCTCTCTCCTTCTCGACCGGCCCCTCTCTCTTCTCGTCGAGCCCTCTCCGAAATTCTGCCTCTTGCTCGCTTCTGTCCTCTCGCTTGTCCCTCTTTGGCTCAACGTTTCTACTTTCCGCTCTTTCCTATCCGCAACTCTCTCTCCCTCCCTTTTCTCTTCTCTTTGTCGCGCCGTGTCCCAAATGACAATGTGTAAACTTCGTGCTCGAAACCCCGTGGCTCACCAGCCTAAGCTCTTCTCTAGCCCGTCGACGTCGTCGTCGTCGTCGTCTGGCTCTCTCTTCGTCGCTCAGACCTAACGCGTCACGCCAGGAATGTCCCTCAGGGTCAGACCCGGCGAGAGCGAGCCGGGAAACGAGGAAAAGTCCGTCGGGAGAGCAACGGAGAGAGGACACCAGGCCACACACACCGGCATCAGGCACAATAGAGAACCGACGCCACCGCACGCCCGGATTATCCGCGATAAATATTTACGCGCTCGCGGTGCTGCCCGCTCTCGCTCGCTTCGTTCATTGAAAAGCGCAGCGCTCGGTACAAACGCACCAGAACACGCTCGTTCCCGCCTGCACTCGCCACGTCCGCTCCCGGGAGCTAGAGTTATTTTTTTTTTCCGACGACTACTCGAAAGTGCATAGATTCTCTATCCTATCCTGATCTTGTCCAGTGAGTTAGACCGTTCGTCTCGATAGGATCGAAGTGTGACATAATGTAATAGAAAGTTGAACGGTCAGGGCAGAATGTGATGCTTTAGGAGTCTAGGATTAGGATTTGGGAAGCATGATACGTTGAGTGATCGAACCTTCTAGTTCTTCAGCTTGTCGAGTGAGTTAGGCTTTCTGCATCAATCTGACGCAAGTGTGAAACAACTTGACGAAATGATGGATAGTTAGAGTCGCAAGTACTTTCGTTCGAGGCAGAGAGTGATGCTAATTCTGTGAGTGTAGGTTTAGGATAAGCTAATGAGAAATTCAGCTTCTTGGTTATCCAGCTTGTAGAGTTGTCTGGACCCCGTGCTGTATTCTAACGCGAGTATAAAAAATTTGTATACCTAGAAGTCGTGTGATTGGATAGAAAGACCAATGGATTTGGATCAAGTACTATTAAAAATATATTCAAATTATTGCTGATTCAATAGATTGTGATCAATTCATTGATCATGAACATACAGAATGTTAATGTAATAGAAATACGGATAGCTGCGCGTGGATGGTGCACGGTATGAGACGCGTGGAATAGAGAGACAGGCAGGTTCCGTGGATTACGAGACGGCAAAGAGAACGAACGCTCGAAATTGGAGCATTTTTCGGTGTGCGGTGTCGCGGGACCCGTCCGCGGTCAGATGCATTTAAACGGTTTTTTAATATCGCGCGGCGGTTACACGGGTCCGCGAATGAGACGCGATTAAACGCGAGAATAACGATATCTTTCTTTTAAGATTACGCGCGCTGCTGGAAGGGTATATATACGCGGCGGCCGTGTACGACGCGACTCGTATCAAAAAGCGCGGGGACAAAGCGGCCCGTAATAAAGGGAGAAGAACAATACCGGAAAAATCAGCCGACTCGTGTTCTCGTCCCGTTTAGTCTCTCTCTCTCTGCTTCGCCCCCGCATGTATCCCTTTTGCGCGCTACTTGTACAGTTGCTTGTTCGCGTCCCGGCACACGAATGTCTAAATCGGGACAATAAAACCTTGTTCCCGGAATATCAGGATTTGTTTTAGTATTTTTTAATCAATTTCCATCTCCATGTTCCTCTCTCTCTCTCTCTTGATCTCTCTTGGAATACGGGTGGAAATTGGCCGGAACACATTCGAAATCCTTGAGAACGATCCCAAGAGAGAGATTCTCCGGAGGTTCTCACGGGATACGAGAGCGTGCGACACATTTTCGTGGTTGTTGGTGTTTTTGCGTGGTTCCGGCGACTCTCGACCGAGGAGCATATGTGTGATCCATGTGCGGCCGACCACACATCATACACTTGACGCGCATAAATATCATTATCTCCAACAGGCCGCGTAACTCGATTTGGAGGCGGATCGAATTCCCTCCTCCAACGCTTCTACTCTCCCTCTCGCTCCCTCTCTCTCTTCCTCTATTCCCATCTCTGTCTCCCACGCGTTGCGGTGTCCTCTTTCCGCTCTCGCGGTGATGTCCACCTTAGCCGGTCCTCCTTTCGCTGAAGAGAGTACGCGCGACGGACAGCTCGCACACGCCCACGATGCTCCTTTTTGATTTATGCGCTGACTCCCCGAGCTTACCAAGTAGCGCGATAGACGGTGCGCTTGCTAGCCACCGGACAGGATTACTGGGACACCTAGTTTGACAGCGAACCTCTAGTCCATGGGGGTCGTCTCGCATCGACGCTGTTTGCCCCAGGAGCGCTCTCGATTGCCCCGGGAGCTCAGAGAGAACGCTGCTTCTCCTGCTCTCGTAGACTCAATTTCCTGTATTGCTCTCGCTCTT
The DNA here is from genome assembly GCA_028455615.1 of Lasioglossum zephyrum. Classification (NCBI taxonomy): domain Eukaryota; kingdom Metazoa; phylum Arthropoda; class Insecta; order Hymenoptera; family Halictidae; genus Lasioglossum; species Lasioglossum zephyrum. The sequence continues at coordinate 14,859,889 of CM052330.1, read as the reverse complement.
TGTTGGTTAAACTTTCTGGATTCCCTGGAAAGTTCGTCCTAGATTTCGTACACCCCCTAAAAGTCCAGCTTCGAAGACGAGTTTCTTTCTCTCTATTCATTGGAATGGTTGATTTAGCAACTGCTGGTACCCAGAATGCAAAGGGAAAAAACCACCAGCTCCCTTTTTACAGTCTAAATTTCCTGGTACTCTGTCTGGAATGTCTAGCAGCGAGTCAGAGCTTCTGCTATTCATTAGAGCAGATGGATTCTAATTTGCAATGAGGATCCACGGTTAGCTGGCAGCTAGACCAGAGTCCAGGCGACTGGGAAGAGTGGTTCGGATTGCCCCTGGGGGCAAAGTTTCGTGGGCTAAAAGGAGAGCCGCTCGATCTCGCAAGTTCGACGTCACTGACAGTAAACTATTCGTCTTGTTCTCAGCTAGCAAAGTGCTAACTAGGCGTGGTTTCGTGGCTCTTAATAGAACCGAGGCGGTGGCCCCATGGGGCAATCTCTGCTCTAGTTAGATCGTGGCCGATCAGCGAGAGCGAGACAGAGATCTCCTGAAAGAGCTAAAGGAGACAGTTGACGCGTCCGCGAGGGGATCAAGGTTCGTCGTTGGTGGCGTCGGCCCCGCTGGATTCTCGTCAGGTAGATCGTGATAATCGAATCAACGATCCAGAAATCGTGTCGACGGTATCGTGTCAGGGCCGAGCCACCTGGAGTGACCCACCTGACCTCCGATGCACACAGGAACAGACCGGGACACGCACGGTGGCGCGCGCGCGCGAGAGATAGAGCGCTCATCAAAAGAGAAAGAGAAATAGAGAGTGGATACCGGAGAGAAGGGAGAGACGGGGTGAGATACAAAACGAAAGAGAGACAGAGACCGGGGTATCGGCGAAGGGGGTAAGGAGAGGGATAGGAAGGCAGACGGAGAGAGCAGTCGAGAGGAGTCAGGAGAGGGTCAAAATTCCCTGGTCGTCTCCCGTACACCCTAGGAATTCCTTGCTGCGGCGGCGATAGGGGTGCCCTGTCACCCCTTTCGCGGCTTTCCAGCCTCTCCCACCAAAAGGTTCTCGATCCTTGTGGTGGGGGTTGTAGGGATGCTGTCGTCATGGAGACCCTTGGACCGGTGGGGATGAAGCATAGAGGGCCGACGGTGGCATTGATCGCTGCCTGCGCCCGTGGACCATCACAGTGTTGCCACGGATGTAGAAGGGGTGAATACAAACCCCCCACTACCCTCGGTCTCGCGACGACGTGGACTCCTCTCACCGCACACGCATTATGGACTTCGTATTCGTACGGAAGCACGCGTCCAAGTATGGACTTACCGTGCTTATGCGCGGCTGGCGTGAATGATTCGCGACAAGAGACAGCTATAGAGAAACTCCTCTCTCGCGTCGATCTATCAGCCGGCAACGCGTCGACCGACGAACGTCGTCGTCGTCGCAGCGACTCAACGTTGTCTCTTTCCAGTGATCTTCCGCCGGCTCGGAGATCGTTCCCAACCGGCAGAGATCATTCGCGACAGCGAGCTGCGTGGCATTCACGATTGCCACTCAGCCCTCCATTGCGGCTCGCTCCGCGACCCCGCTCTGCACGCCTCGCAAGCCACCGTTAAAGAGGAACGCATCAAACAACCGAGAACACAACGGAATCGAATACTGTCCGACTTCGATTTCCAGTTCCGACTTTTACATACGATGTTACTTCGTTAGGTAGGTTAAGGTAGTTACTTCGATAGTTACTTCATCGTTTCGAAGATATAAATCATTCAAATTGCGTACCTCGTAACGTATTTAGAATATACTCGTAGAGTATAATGAAATCCCGGGATATTTTTTTTAGTCAGTGTCAGACGTTTGTAATTTTAGCAATAATTGTTTTAATCTTTAAACGTACAGTTCGATAGAAAGAGGAAACGGCCGACGTTATGTTAAGGGTGGTTTTTAACGCTGCGGTAACCCCATTACGCGTGGCGCCACCCTCGTTCACCCCCATGGACAACGTGCAATAACGCCGCTGCTCGACGAAGATAAAGACAGCAGGGAATGCAACGGCGAGACGTTTCACGAGCGACCGCGGAATTGATCGATGACATACTTCGACCGCGTCTCGACAACCGGACGAGAGACATTTTCCAGATTTCATGTCTACGATCCTCGTCCGAGCTGAATGGGCGAGAAAGTAGCCGCGGCTTTTGAATTCTTTATCCGTCGCGCACTCGCCGTGATACCAACGTCGCGTTAGGCATCTCGCGCCGCGCCGCCGATTTAATCCGCGGCCGAATAATCGTGCGGGAATTTCGGCGTTCCGCGCTGATTCAGTTATGCAGAATCCAGTTATCCTGAAATTCACCGAATCATTTACCGGACTGATTAACGCCAATGTTTTAATCTTTCTCTCGCTCGAACCATCGGCTGCCGATCTACGGAATATTTTGAATCATTGCGCGTGTCGATTTAGAAGCGCCTGTTTCTCTTCATCGTTTAACTAACATCATACTTTTTAGTTTTTTGAAAGTTTGAGGGATCGTTTCACAGTAATGTGCCCAATTTGTGTCGATTTAGAAACGCCTGTTTCTCTTTATCGTTTATCTAACATCATCTTTTTCAATTTTTTGAAAGTTTGAAACTAGGAATCGCTTCACAGTAGTGTGCTGAGTTTGTAACACACTGCCCGAATTTTATTTCGTAAGGTGTCCACAGGATTGCGGTCGTGTCTCCGTGTCGTTGTGCGTGTCGATTTAGAAGCGCCTGTTTATCGTTTATCTAACATAATCTTTTTTAATTTTTTAAAAGGTTGAATTAGGTATTGTTTCACAGTAATTTGCTGAATTCGTAGCACAGTGCCCGAATTTTATTTCGTAGAGTGTCCGGAGTATTGCGATCGTGTCTCCGTGTCGTTAATTTGACGTCCGCAGCGTTCTTCTCGACTGATAAATTTTATTCTGGTCGGGGTTCACCGGTTTCGCAGTTTCTCAGATGGCAGCCATTCGTTTCAGGCTACATCCGAGAACACTCTTATTCCGACGACCGTAGAAGAGAGCCAGTGCTGTCTTTACATTCCCGGCACCTGCGCTCATGGTCGACTGTTACACGAGATACAATTATTGCCGGTCGAATCGCGAAGTAACACGCGAGGTCCATTTTGAGGCACTGCCGACGGGCACGCACCAACTAACGAACTATGTCAATAATAAACGGCACGCATCGTTAAATCGATCGCTCGCCGATTATTGGCTATCCGGACGCGCCGAAAAGGGGGTGTGCTATACTCGATCTCTCTCTCTCTCTCTTCTTTCTACAGGATTCTCACTTGCACGCCGATGACTTCATCCGCGAAGCGGAATCGGCTGCCACGCTGGGGCATCGGGTTTTGCTTTTGCTAATTAAAAAATTCCACACGAAGTCAGATTTCCTCTCTCCCGTCGCGGGGGAGAACGCCCCTATGAACAAATCCAATACCACACGCCATCCCAACGGCCGAAGCCACCCCCGACATCCTACTCCAAGTCCTTGGGAAACGCGTATTTAATTCGTTCTACTAGGTCATCCCGTGTGCGATACAAGACGGGTCATTTTTTCGACACCTTCTCTCGAGCACACGATGCTCTCTTCATACACTTCGCCATGCCCAATTTCCGAGCACCATTTGCTTTGTTCGTTAAGAGATTGTGTCCTCAAGAATCTCCTCACACAAATTCTCGTCTTGACGAGCTCTTTTACGAAAAAGCCGATGCGTTGTTGACTGTGCGATGATTCGTGGTAGAAGTATTTGTTCTTGTCACTTCAGTTCGATATTCAATTTTATTGTTTCTAGATCAATTATGTCTACCTTACAACCCATTAGCAAAATTATGCAAATAAAATAAGTGGTGTAGGATTTAAGTCGTCATTAAAATAACACGTCCGTAACCTCAAGACAAATCTAGGAGAAGACAACATTAGAAACTTCCTCCTCTTTTTTAAATCTATCGATTTGTATAAATTATTATAAATTCGCCTTTGTATAAAACTCTTTTGATTGTAAATTATGTGGTCACTAATGACCTAGCTGTTAATGCGACCACATTAAAATAACCAATAAATAAATAAATAAATAAATTTTACTTTTAAGTTTAAATGTAAAAGATACAATCAATAAAATTGTCTCGTTTAAATCTCCGTCTGAGATCAAACACGTCTTTACTTTTCAACACGTCGAATCAGAATAATCACAAAATATGAAGAACACAAATAAATCAATAAATAAGAAATATCGAATCGTCGCGTCGTTACAGTTACTAGCGACGTGACATTCGATGGAATTCTCGCCGAAAACTACCCCACAATTTTAGCACGAACAAGGAGAGCAACGTTTGAAAATGTTTCAAACATCAATACCAGAAAGTTCACGGGTCACGTTCGACCCAGACACATCCACGGTCGCTCGCAAGTCGAAATAATTCGAAATTCAGACAGCATCGAGCTCGAATCCGCGAGCGATCGCCGGGAATATTTTGATTCCATCAGGCTCCCGCAAACGTATCGAAAGATGGATAACCGTATAGCCCATCGACTAAGTAAACCACCCGGGAGCCGAGATCCGCGTTCTTTCTTCCTTCCGGCGGCGGGCAAAGGAAAAAAGATCGCGCGTTTCAAATTTTGTGCGCAATAAACCGTTCGCACAGGAGTCGCAGGCACGCGTGGAACGCTTTTCGCGTTGCTCTGCCACGGGGGTTGCAGGGGGTTGCGTTTAAGGGGCGTGCGCCACGGCTAACGCGGTACGCGCACGCATTCTTCGCGAAACGAGCTGAACAGGCTCTGCTGCCAGTGTCTTCTTCTCTTGCTGGACAGCACTCGGAGAAGTTTATTGGTCGGTTCATTAACCCCAAACACTGCCATTTTCTTTACAGCCACAGGAATTAAAACTTCTCGTCCGGTTAGGTGCAACTCCCTAGTAGAAAGCTACGTGACAGTAGAACAATGTACGTGGACTCATTTTAAAGCTCAAACTCCCTGTTTTTACATAATTCGTTTTTTTTTAATTTTGCATGGTGAAGCCCCTTTCGTGACGACTGTAGATATTGTTCAGTTGACAAACCTCTTACTAGAAGTTTAATAAAAGCCAGCAAACAGATCGCAACTCAAGTTTTAAGGGTTTGTTGTAAAGGGGAGAGTTGAATCTTCAAATCTACGGTGGTTTCAGTTTCGGAAAATATGTTCCTATGTTTCTAGGGAAGTTTCAATTTTCGTTCTTTTCTTAGATAATTTTGCATGGTGAAGCCCCCTTCGTAACGATTGTAGGTATTGTTGAGTTGACAAACACTCACTAGAAATTTAATAAAAGGCCGCAAAAAGATCGCAACTTAAGTTTGAAGGATTTGTTGTAAAGGGAGGGTTGAATCTCCGAATCTACGGTTGTTTCAGTTTCGAAAAATATGTTCCTATGTTTCTAGGGAAGTTTCAATTTGTAACCTTAGCGAGTCTCTAAGAATCGCTCTGTTCGCTTAATCGCACTTTTGCTCGCAATGGTCGCAATCGATCTAAATTGAAAAAGACTTGTTCACGCTCTCGATACTCTCTCGCTCACTCATCCAACATACATACACATGTATATATATATAAAAACACGCTTGACTTTGGGTTGTGTCACCTATCTTTGTTTCGATCGTTAGGTGACAATTCGCGTAACGGACGCCGCTCACCTTCCGCGGATCGTACACATCGATCATACGTGTATTCGACGAAATTCAAACCCACAGAATTATATCTTATCAAATTTTCAAAAATTTTGTTCCGTTTTTACATACCTCCAGAACATCCTTAAAATGAGCCGAGGTTTATCGTTCTGCTGTATCTCACGTCAAATTTACAGCATCTTGGATATCGACGATTTGTCAAAAATTGGATTGACGCTGAAATTGACGAAATTGAAAAAGAAAAGTAAGGAAGATTTAGGCTTGCAGAGGATTGCTTGTAGGGCAACGAGGGTTAAGCTGAAAAAAATGTAACTTTCCACGACTCGGGAAGGATCCCAGGAAGCGAGAAAGTAGTCGAGCGCAATTGCAACGCGTTAATTCGACGGAGCCGGTGGTTCCGCGGGAAGATCAACAGGAACTTGGTGAAAAAGTCAGCATTACCGGGGGATCAGCCCTCGGAATTAAGTTCGGGCATTGTTCGTCGGATTTCGGCGTGGAACGGCGGCGAAGTTGATGGCGTTTCGCGTCGTCCGCGGTATCGAGCGCGCTAAAACTCAATTATCCATCGGATCGTCGGTGGGTGTCGGGGATTCAATTCGAAAGTATCGGGGCGCGGCGACCAACCATCTCTCTCTCTGGTAGTTCCGTGTAAAAAACAGGCAATTTCTGGCCGCGCAAGATCTACGGCGCGCGGTCTGATAGAGAGGCCGCGAACAATCGGACAGGTGTATCCGAACGGTGTGGATCGCGAGCGCGTCTCCTCGTTATCCGATATTAGCCGATCAATTTTCATGCGATCCAGCACACTTACCCGCTTTTCATTCGTCGGGAATCGCGTCCCTCATCGCCTGCACCACCCCTGTGTGCACACGCCGGTACACCTCGGTGTGCGGCGAGAATGAGAGAGCGCCGACTAAAAAAAAAATAGAAGAGAGAGAAGAAGCAAAAAAAAAATACACGAAAGAGCGCACGGGGAGAATGGAGTGAGAGAGAGAAAACACTGGGGCTCTAGAGGGAGGAAGAAAAGAGAAAACAGAAGCATCGGGGCCGGCGTAGCTTCGGTCTCGATTGGAAATTACTCCCTTTCATCCTTTCACGGGGTGAAAGAGCAAGTAGGAAGAGCGACGCACGCGGCCCACGCCTATATATCCAGCTGCGGCTCAAATACATTTTTTTACTTTGCCCGTTAATGCGTCCCTCCTCGTGAATTTCGTTAGCTCGTCGAAACGCGCCAAGCTCGCACGCACGTCTATCATCGATACGGATTTAATTAAAAAATGTTTAACAAACTACGCCGTGCCGCGGTGGCTCCTCCGCGGGAACCACGTAAATATTGCCCGGCATTCCGCGGTTAATTTCCTTGACGTGCCGCGAGCGTTCCCGGCCGTTATTATCGCCCCGAAAAATAAAGATAAAAACCGTAGCCGGCCGCAGCCTACTCGGTCCACTATCCTTCTCCATCCACCACCTACTTCTCTGCATAATTGCACCGGACAAATTAAAAATTGCACAATCGTCCCTCGCGTCGTCGCCAAGCGGTCCGTCTGCGTGGGACGGGACCTGGGACGAGTCTCCCTACACGACGCCTTTTCCCCTCACGCGGAAGCAATTATTATTAGTAGCAGTTTTATCGGTGAAATGAATCAGATGTGTATGCGTCGCGAATTATGACAATTTCCAGGAGACTCTTCACGGTCTAATTATTTGTACACAATGGTGGATCGAACGAGTAGACGAAATGCGGGGACGTATTGTTCACAGTGTAATTGCTTCAAAGCTAAAACAACAAAATATATTTGCGGAATAGAGCGGATCTGGATCGAAGGGGTTGAGACGAGAGATCGAGTGAAGAGAATTTTTCGTTCGTCACAGGTGTCGGAATAGCATTGAATTAGAGAGAGAATCGTGGCAGGGAATGGAAACTTCGAACCTGGCGCACGTATGAATTATAACTATTATTATATTCACGGTCTAATTATTGGTACACAATGGTGAATCGAACGAGTAGATGAAATTTCGGGTGGTGACGTATTGTTCATAGTGTAATTGCTTCGAAGCTAAAACGACAGTATATATTCGCGGAATCGAGCGGATCTGGATCGAAGGGGTTGAGATCGAGTGAAGAGGATTTTTCGTTCGTCGCAGGTGTCGGGATAGCATTGAATTAGAGAGAGAATCGTGGCAGGGAGTGGAAACTTCGAACCTGGCGCACGTATGAATTATAACAGATTGCTAGCTATCTGAGGGAACAGCGTAAGCGAATTAGGTGGTGCCTCCTCGCGCGACGAGGCCAAGGATAGTCGCGATGATGTCGCATCGTGACTGTGCCACGCCGAGCTGGCAAGAGTAACGCGTTTCACGCGGTGTGTGCTCTCTATTGAGTAACTAAGTTTCGTACCCCGGCAGTCAGGTTTGTCTGCCACCGACAACGGTGACAATACCGCAACAGTATCGTCTCCGCCATTGTGCTCCGATTAAATCTCCGAGACCGAGGAAGCGATATCTACCCCGCGACCGGTTCCAGACCCGTGGTACCCCTTCTGCCTCTTCCTCGAACGGGAGAGAGAAAGGGTGGCCATCCTGTGCGCAAACCTTCCCCCCCCCCCCCTATGGGGGTGCGCCAAATTTCGTGCGACGAACGAAAACATCACCGGTGTATCGGTTAAAGAGCGACCGACGGAAACCTGTTCGCGGCTTATCGATAGTTTACGGACAAACGGGTCGGGCCTGTGTGTGTACCACACTACCGCGAATAGTTCTGTAACTAAGTTTAATCCGTACAACGGAAGCGGCATTAACGCGCCCCTGCGCTCCCGCGCTCGCGTTCGCCAGCGCGCGAGAGAGCGAGCTCGTCGGCTACGCTCACCGTCACGCGTGTCATTTATTAACCGTGCTATTCATCGAGTTACGAGTTCCCTCTCGTTAATGAAATATCGCGTAACGCTTACTGTCTCCCGCGATATCTACACCCGCGCTCTGCCAACCCTTGGGACACCTGCTGGCTTCGCTGCCTTCGGAAACTTACAATTTCTTAATCCCCGCGAAGTTTCTTTTTGTAGTTTTCTAAAGTTTACCTCATTGTTCTAGAATAAACCTAACCAAACCTACCACCGTTGATCAAACGACCGGTTTTCTATTTTCTATCAGAAGCATTTTTCGAAGTTCCTCTTCGTAGTTTTCCAAAGTTTGCCTCATTGTTCGAGAATAATCTTAACCTAACCTACCACCGTTGGTCAAAAACGACCGGTCTTCTATTTTCTATCAGAAGAATTTTTCGAAGTTTTTCTTCGTAGTTTTTCGAAGTTTACCTCATTGTTCGAGAATGTCCCGGCGATACGCCGATGCTCGCCCCCGGCGTTCCAGATAAAATCGAGCTACACCATTTCGTGGGATTAAACATCGAAAAGCGTTCTTTCATCTGGCGTCTTTGAGCTCGCTCGAAAGCATCTTGCGATTCGACCGCTCGACTTAGAACGTCATTAAAAACACACGCGGCGATGGCGCGCGACTCAAAGATACTACTCTCAACCTTAATCTCTGTAAAAAGGAACTGACAAACTTTGGTCGGCACTTTGCACCCGAAATCGATGCGATTCCAAGGGAATTTTCTAGTCCCTCGATCTTCTACCCTCGCTGAAATTAGTAACGGACTTTTATGTATCGGTTTTTGAAAGAAAGAATCCCCTTCGAATAATCGAGTCCTTCGTTCCTAAATCTTCATAGAAAATTCCCGATACCTTGTGAACGAGTTTGGCCAGAATTATGGCGATAGAGGGAAATTTTCAGCGAAGAAGCCGCGAAGAGTGTGCATCGTGAAGCTGCAACTCGCGGTCGAAGAAAGTTATCTCGCTTCCTGTTTAATTCCTGGTGGTGGCGAGCGACGCATCGGTTCGGCGCGCGTGTGTGCCAGGAGTTTGCTTGGTGTTGGTGCATAGAAGGGACGAGGATAGGCTCATCGGTGTTGGTGCACTGTCAGTGGTGCAGGCCCATTGTTCGTCAGACACAAAACAGTCGGCGTACAAAGTGGCTGCTGCGTTCGCTGCGGCGAAGGCGAAGCCGAGGAGAGCCGATGGGTGATGAGGGGATGGGTCGAGGGTTGTGGGTGCGAGAGGGGAGGGCGGGAGGTAGCAAAGAGAGATAGAGACGAAGAGAGAGAGAGAATCACAGAGCGGTATCAGAGAGTGGGTATTGTCTACAGAGCTAATCAAAACCAGCCCTTTCAACGGGCCACTCTCTCCCCCTCTCCCCGGTTCGGTCGCGAGTGCACACACGTGTACGCGTGTAGACACGCGGACGAGGTGATCGTGTTCGTGACCGGTTGCAGGTAAATAAGAGTCGGCTTCGAGCTAAGTTTCTACGCGAGCGTGTACGAGGGATGAACGGGGGTAGGGGGTTGCACGCGGCGTGTACACACGCGAGGTTGGTGGCTGGCAATAGGCTGCCGGAAGGACGGGATCCGTCGGAATATTTTCGCCGGCGAGCTTAGCTTTTCCGCGCGCGAGTAATTTCACGGTCGACAAGTTCGCGGGGTGGATGAAAGGGTGGAAGGATGAAAGATCCACGGCCGAGGACAATGTCTCGGCGAGATAAAGGCCGCGAATGAATTTTTTTACCTTCCCCAACAGCGACGCGAGCGCGCGCGTACATGTCGTGGGCGCACACGTTGATGGGGTGTTCTACCCCCCCCCGCGTAATTGTCGCGCGCGTGGGCACGCGGGACCACCCCCGCTCGCTGATCTCTCGCTATTAAATCATTCGCGATCCAGTTAACGCTCGATTAAAAACGGTCGCCGGAAGATTCGCATTTGATTACGGCTGAAAGCTGTTACCGAGCCATGGGAGAGCTCGCAAGAACGATAGGAGAGATGAGAGAGACAGATAATGTTTCTAATTTCCGAAACGAACCGTAACCGCGCGCCTCGCCGCGGAGAATCGTTTAGCCGAGACGTCGAATGCCTAAACCGCCAGGCTATCCTTCTTTCCCGGGCTGACTGCTGAAGCTGCGAATTGACTCGGTCCTGGATCCGCGGGTACCCTAACACCTCCGCAAACACCCTTTAATTTCAACATACCATTATCATTATTCGCGTTATCGCGCACGACGCCTACCGTAACCACCGGAATTGCTACCTTTATTTTTCTTTTCACCGCACCTCGACGACGCTGCTGTACATTATTCGACGAATCCACTCTCGTTACGCCCGTCTTCGAGCTGGTCCACCGCATTAATTTGCTAGCGAGCAACCGGAAGTTTTAGTCAAATATTCTCCCTTTTGTTTTTGGAGCTCCTAATCGATTTATTGCGCCAATTTGTACTTGGGTTTACAGGATCCATTTAGCAAGAGGATTCAACAAGTACCACACAAATGCGATCATTCTTTTTACGACTGTCACGCACGAGTACATTATTTCCTCAATCTTTCTTATGCAACCCCAACAATTCCATTCACAATAAATTATCGCATCGGTTGCATAGCTTTAATTCCATTGAGCTAATTTGCAGTCCGGTTCGCAGGATTAATTCTACCAGGGAGATTCCACGCGAGTATGGGATCGATCAAGCCGATCATGATCCGTGCTACAACAGTGAAGACGAAGGGAGTTCTAGGGAGAGAGTAAGAGAGAGAGAGAGAATAGGAGGCAGGGTGTACATTTCATAAAGTTAGATGTGCCATTCGTATTTTCCAGGGACGACGGTGGTGGCGGCAGTGGCTCGGACGGTGGGGGTTGTATCTCTAACTCGAGCGCCTATAACATCCATATCTATATCCCATGTACCGGGTGTCCAATAAATCTATTACCCATCCCCGTGGGGCTGGAGCCGGCGGGTGCCATACGAACGAACGTACACATAGACAGCAGCCCAGACACACGTACAACACCACCGGCGTATAGACTGCATGAGGGATAGCTCGGATGCGCGTCTATCTCCGTTATGACTTCCAGCCGAGCGCCACGAAACCCGATCGCACCTTTTTCCACGCGACCGTGCTTGCCTGCCTTTTCTTCTACTCCTCCATCTTTCTTCCGGCGGCCGTGGGACACACCAAACAACTTTTCCGTTCTCCAGTCCAACGTCTTCCCCCCAGCCACCGAAGGGAACCGTGGACCGCCCATTAGGATTTTCATTATACTTTGAAACTCCCTGTAATTCTACAGAGCTGCACATGTTTTCTGAAGTGTCCGCGTCCAAAGATGAAGCCATCATTTATCAATGATTTAATGGTTGAATGAACGAATTAGTTGAGAATTAATACTCTGTGGTGTTGGACTGGATCTGCCGAGGAGCGAGAGCCACAAAGCCACGCCCACTTAAAAGAGGCTATACGAAAATTGTTACGTGTGAATAATTATATACGAGTACGATGGAAGAAATATATTTAGATGTAAGAAAACCTAGTCGGAGGTGTCTACAAGACGGGCGCACGATTAGAACTAAACCCCTAAACAAGGCGGTACGTACCTTCATACCTGAAGGGAGGAATGCATGTTATAAAAATGAAGGGGAACCAGATATTTCCAAATATACCTAGATGTTGGGTTTTCGCACAGTAAGGTAAAATTATATTATAGTGGATTAGCGATTATAGTGGAGCAGCGAGCATCGATAGGTAATTATATAGAAAAGGTCTGCGTACTCCGAATTTAATGAAATTTTAATATATTATAGATTTCGACATTTGGAACAACTTTTTCCTGTTCCAATATAGGGGGATCGCTTTTAGTTTTCTAGATATTTGCAAAAAACTATCGCTAATACTGTATTCAATTTTTCGTATTCCTGTATGCTCCGTGGCAACGTAGACCTGTTGTCGCGTCTGTTTATTTTTTGTTTGTAAACACGTTGTGGAGATGAGAAGCGACAATATCACACCCACCGACCCAGTGTTTCTAAAAAGGTTTCCGTTATGAAATTAACATTTGCGCCAATTTTCAGTATCATATTCGTAATCAGCACGTCAAAATACGTATGAATCTAGAATATAATTTAGAAACACTGGAAGTGCGTGTGAAACGTACATCTCTACAGTGTCAAAATGTAAATAAACGCTGCACCGGGACAGGCTTATGTTGCCGCGGAAGGTGCAGGAATACGAAAAATTCAATACAGTATTTGCGATAGTTTTTTGCAAATATCTCAAAAACTAAAAACGACCCCCCTATATTGGAAAAGGAAAAAGTTGTTCAGAATGCGTTGCTGCATAACATATTAAAATCTCATCAAAATCGGAGCACGCAGACCTTATTTATAATTACCCATCGATGATAGCTGCGCGGTTAGCAACACAACGAAAAAAAACAATGTATTGGACCGCTCTACCATATACAAATATACAGTTGCATTTCATTACATTATTTTGTTTTCGCTTCTCATCGCGCAGCTATCATCGATGCTCGCCGCTCCACTATAATCGCGCCCTAAAAGAATCGAGAATGATCGCTCGCCGGACATATAGGTAGCCGTCCCCGTCTTCCTCAGGCTTTGAGCGATCCGTTCGTGTCGAATCCCTGGAGCTAATGGTCTCTAGCAAAGGCTCAGCTGTTTTGGATGCAAACAGGGTCTGGTGACGCCGTCGAATTCAGTTGGGAAAGATCTCCCATCGGATCGCGAGACTGCCAAGAGCGAGACGATCGGCTCGAGCAGGCCCGGTGGCAAGCGGAAACCGTTTTCCGAGCAATTGTCGTGGACAAAAACGTCGGCGGAACCGTCGAAACGAGCGGGAACCGGTAGCGATAACCCGTCGGCGATATGGACACGGTTGCCGATGGTTGGTCGAGGGATAGAGGCGCGGCGTAGACAAACGGAACGAAACGAAGCCGGCTGAGAGACCGGCTAGGAAACGTGGCAGAGGGATCGGATGCTTGGAACGAGGGGGGCGGTAGAGACAGAAAGAGAATCAGAGTGGCGAAGAGAGAAAGAGAGATTGGGGCACCTCCGGGGGGTAGGTAGAAGGGGTCGGACGGAGGGAAAACGGCGAGGAGAGGCCGGGAGGTGGGAGGGCACGGTAATACGCGAGACGGAAACGGGCGGGAAAAAGGCAGTGCCTAGCGGAGAATAAAACCAGAGAAATTGTCATTGTGCTGAAGAGGTCCGGGCGTATAACAATGACAGCGGCTGACGCAGCATCCCGCAGCTACAGATCATCCCTGGATATTAAAAAGTCGGCCTACCGCGCGCGACTCTCCGCTCCTCGCTCTCCCTTTATCTTTCTCTCGGTCTCTCTTCTTTCCAGTTGTCTTTTTTTCCTTCTCTACGTTTCTCACCCCATATCCAAGGGGACGGGGGCAAGAGAGAGAGAGAGAGGGAGAGGGAGAGTGAGTCGACTACGGGGAACGCGTAACCGATACCGGAGGGACCAATGAACGTTTGCGCGTTGAGAAGGGGGCCGGTGGCCGGGACTCTCTCGGCTCCGCACCGCTCCGCTCGGCTCGGTACCTGCGCGCGTGGGTGCTCCTCCTTGTCCTTTCCTATTGCGAAAACAATGGACGAAGTACCCGCGATTTCGTGTCATCGAGACTCAACCCTCTATCGGCGGGAATATTGTCCTTGCAGGAGAAGCGGGGCCGTTCGACGAGGTACTTCGGGGTTATCGAGGAACGGTCTCGTGCTACTCCCTGCCGACTGGAAGCGGAGCTAAGCAGAGCGGTGTGTTCCCGGGCCTCTGGCCGGGCGGCTCGGGAAGAAAGGGGGTCAGGTTGAGCGGTTCCGGATGACTTCGACGAGAACGGATACGTCAATGCGACCGGATAGCTGGGTGGGGTTTGACGATTGCACGACGCTCGCTAGTATTGACATTCCTGCGGCGTGGAATGGTTAGAATGGAGCGGCAGCTTCACGGACGATCTTGCCCGATCGGAATAACGCCTGCCTTTGTGCCCGCGTCGGGTAAATCGGCCTCGTAGGCACGAAGATCCACCGTCGAGCTAAGTATTATTGGCCGGCAAACATCCTATTTGCCACTACCGAACGCGATACGAATCCTCATTGCTCACATCCCTCACCCCCTCCACTTCTCGTCGAAACTTTCGGACAGAACGCAACCCAGGATTAACGTTCCCGTTCCGGGAAATACGTGGCGCAAAAAGCGGGGGAAGAACCGTACAGATTTCGCATTCTGTCAATGTCCAACTGTCGATGGAACGACACGGAATCACTGCCCGTTGGAAACCGACGCGTAGCCCACGGATATCTCCATTAGACCAACGATAATCCGTCGGACCGGCGAACACGATCGCCTCTAATGCAGAAATTCATCAGGACACTCTTCTCATGAAGTATTCAAAAACGCGACCGAATTAATACCGATCAGTCCAGCAGGGATCCGCCCGTTTATTAATGGCCCCGCGGATCCCTCGGCTATCGATCCCGCAACGCGAAAAATCCGGAGAACGCTCTTCACATTGCGGAATTATTTGCGTCCGCGTCTCTCGCTACTAAGTATTTCAATCCTGAGATCACGAAAGAATTAAAATCTGCATAAACATCTGCAGTCTAGTGATCGGTTTTGTGAAATATCCAATCAAAACAGAGAAGATAATGAACGTCATATCAGCCAGAACTCGGTATCAATCACAGGGATTTCAAGCGGGAGAATTCAAGTGCAAAATCGCGAACACTATCTTTTGAATGATGTGGCGACAAATGATCCGCCTTTGGCAGTTTGAGGGTTTTCAAACGACCGGTGAATTTCAGTGAAAAAATTGGCAGGACTTTGCGAGGTTGCGAAGATAACGAGTTCGACAGTGCCGAGAGAGTTCACTGGCGAGCGGCGCGTTCATGTTCGAGGACGCCGATGCAGAAGCGTGAACAACCGGGATTTTTCGAATCGCGGGATGACGAATGGTCTGCCTTATCGGGCGGTGTTTCGCGGGAACCCAACGAGAATCGACCCAGCTCTATCGCAGCAATGGAGGTGCATTGAGTACCGTCGAAAATTCGCAGCTAGGTGCAAGAGTCCTAGCGCGTCCACTCGACGCTGCCAGGGTAACACATTGCGCTGCAATGTGCACCCGTTGTTCCTAACCGGGTATGCTGTGCGTATACAGGATCATGCAAATGTGACGCGTATGCGATACTCGTGTGGCCCATGACGTCTAGTGTCCTGCCAATGACGTTTACTGCAACCACGCCCTGTCCGTGCTCGTTCGACGTCCATCCACGACAGGCATCGGCCTCCTTAATTACCAAGGATTCCACTAACGAGCCTCACGATCTCTTCTTTACACCATCGACAACCATACTTTACAACTATATCGTCCTACACACCTCCCACTTTATTTCTCGGAAATGTTGAAAATGTTTTTTATTCGCAATTGTGACGTATTGCCTACGTAACGAGGCTCACTGTCAGTACCCACATTACCGACAATAGACATTAATGATATCGGCACATAGGTTCGATCTTTCGATCACGGTATCTGATTGGCTATTTCGTCAATATACGTCGTTCCTTTGTTTTTTTATTGGTTCTCTCCCAACGCTCACATGGTTCAGTCTAATTCTCAATATTATGGAGTACAGTGACACACATAAACGTTGATAATTTACACATGGCAAGTACGGTGAAAAATTATTTTATAGTTATTATTAATCTTGTGAAACAGTACAACTTAAATTGATGTAAAATAAATTTGTGATTTCGGCAAGGTACGATCATTAATAACAACCGAAATCATAAATTTATTTTACATTACATTTTCGATTGAGAAGAATTTCATTTAAATTGCTGTTTTCGGCATAAAGATTCGATGGTATATTACTAACTAAGCAATTTTGCAATAACTATAACTTTGTCAACGTTTCGGTCTAGTTTAAGACCATTATCAAGAAAAACTTTTTATATATAATTGCATCTGTCGATCAAGATGTCGATCGTGGTAAAGGAAACACTGGGTACAACGTTCAGTATTTTTCAGACACAAAACTTCTCTTGATGATGATCCAGAATCGGATCGGAATATTTATTACCGACAATGTTTACATTGTACAGGTTTCAGCGTTCTCCGAACCTGATCAGCGTAATAGCAACGTGTATAAAAACGACTTTCATGTATCGTCAAACAAACTACGGTCAAATATACCTCAGCAATCAATTCTAGAAGAACTGTGCAACGAATTATCATCATCGACGAAATCGATTGGCCAAGCTAATGTTGTCCGTATATTTAGCAACCAGGATTCCTTCCATTCGCTAATAAATTGAGGGGTCAAGCAGTTTGATGGTGTAATATAATTTCTTTCGGTAAATAGGTCATTGTTGGCTCGTCGAATTCCATAATGTCGTACGAGCTGGGAATTTCGGGCACGATTTAGCAATAGCTGGTCAGCCGCGGTAACCAACGTGTATGCTGGCCCGGAAACGTGTTATAGTTATGCGCGCCGGAGCCAACGAATTTTTCATCATAACATCGCTGGGAACGTGGTCGCGTTGATCGAACAGGCCACGCAGAAATTATACGTTTCCAATAACCACCGAAAAGCCTCGCTTCTGTTTTTTAGCCGATCGCGAACTAGTTTAACGAGTACTCGATGATATTACGGTGTGTGTGCTCGTTCGACGACCTGCTGTTTGCTGGCTTCGAACGATGAAAACGAACTAAGTCTCTATCGTTCCTTGGTGAAACGAGAATGATATGTGGAATTATAAAAATGTAGAATATGTTAGATAATAATATTATATAGTTTTGTGTATTTCCTTTCAGTGTTCTTAAGAAGTATTAAACTACTAGGAAGTTCCTGTTTAATTTGACGGGTGCTGATAACAATTCAGTTAGGTTAGGTTAGAATTATAAAAATGTAGAATATGTGAGATAATAACATTATATAGTTTTGTGTATTTCCTTACAGTGTTCTTAAGAAGTATTAAACTACTAGGAACTTCCTTTTTAATGTGACGGGTGCTGATAACGATTGAGTTACCCCATTCTCAGAGGGGTGTAAAATGAATTTATGGTGGATTTTTGAAACATCCCGCGCCTGGTAGCCGGGGTTACCGACTTGTCAGGTTGTCGAGCACGATAGGTAGGAAATTGTTTGATTCGTCGCGCGAGCGACGGTTTTAGCAGCGAATCCGGACCCACCGACCGACATCGAGAAGTCGAACACGACAATGATATTCGATGGGAGTTTCGAGCACGACATCGAAATATCTGGTAGACCACAGTGGCCAGAGTATGTACCTACTCGGGTACGGAAATGTCCAGCGAGATAGCCACTCGTAACGAACAATGGCCGCTTCTGGTTTCGCCAAAGTCGAGCGTCCCTCCCGTGTATACAGGAATCGCTTCTCTTTCTACCCGTCCCTCCTCCTCCTCCTTCTCCTCCTCCTCCTTCTCCTGTCCGTTTTCCCCGTTCCTATTGCTCGCTACCGAACCAGCCATAATACACGCTGGTATCGCTACTTCTGCCAAGTGAGCGACTTCCGTCTTCCTTTTCGTGGTGGCACGACAATGGGACACAAATTTAAGAGTGTCTGCGAGAAAGCCCGCGCACGGCCCGACTTTTGCTGCTGCGAGCTACTGCTCTTCGAAAAGCTCTCGTCGAGATTCGGGAAACCGCGGACCGGGGACGCGCGTTTTCGTGAATAGACACGCCTCGCCATTGACTGGCAATCTTCCGTCGGTTTCCGGTGGTCCCTGAAACCGAGACAGAAATTTTACACGATGAATTCTTTCCTCAAGGCGGAGCACCCTGACGAGCTCCCCACCGACCTGCCTCCTTGACTTTCTAGCGATCGAACCATCGCTGAAAAGTCACCGGCTCATGGGAAGACCATATTCTTCCCCTGGTTGCATCGCGAAATGTCAGCGAAGTGATCTGCTATTCGCAGACACCACGAGAAACCGAAAGACACGCGGATTTATCCAAGGATTATTTTTCCAGCAATTTTATCGCTCTCTATTTTTATTATTTTTACACTAGGTAGGTAATTGCTATTTTCCTTTAGCCAATTCGAAATCATTCAACTTCGATCGCTATAAAGAAATTTATGTTTTTCCCTGTCAAAGAATCCGATTATTAATTTAACAATATTAATTGCATAAAGGCTAGCTATATTATTTTTTAGTTTAAAGCGTATATATAAGGTAGCTTGTAAGTTAGAATAAGTTCGGTTAAGAATGGGAAAAATTCGAGGATATGTTTACAGGGAAAGTTAAGGAGATTGTAACACTAAGGGGAATCAACAAAGTTATTATTATTATTATTTATTATAGACGGACAGAAACCCTTTTTGCATAAGTATTTACAAAGAAAAGAAAAAACAAAAAAAAAATACTGGTACAATCGATAGGTATTATCATATAATCCTGCGTAGTTGCATTTGAAAATTTTGCAAAGATTCAATAAAAAATCAATACTATTATAAACAGTGCATGATTGTTGCAATAATGCGATTCATTGGATTAATTAATCCATAAGTAGATTTCGCTTTAAGTGTTTGAAAGCCCGCTCTTGTTCTCAGTTCACGTTCCGGTGCATAAAAATTGCACAAGTAGAGAAGAACAATCAATATGATTGTTATACACATGTTAATTGCATAAAGGCACCTTCGACCCCGCGCCTCGCGATCAATGGCGCAAGCAGCGGTCCAGAGCAGCTTCACGAGGACGTATTGGGAGATCTCGATAACGTATCGCGCAGATCTGTGCCATTTTTCGCAATTTAGGGCACCGGCCAATCTAACGAGCCTGGATTTCTCTGTCCCCTTCGAGCTGTATATACTACATACATATATACCTAGGAGAAGAACGTTCCTCGAGGAACTGTCGCGAAAGAAAGCTCGACGAAAGCAGCGAAAGGGAAAACGACGTGTCAGACTCAAATCGGGCCCCGCGGAAAAACCGATTGATTATGATTTATGGAGAGGAATTTTCGCGTCGTCGAACCCGGCGTGTCTCGCGATTCGGAAAATTTCATTTGACTGGGGAAAATCTGAGCACGTGCACCCGGCGTCCAGGATTTCCGATTTCTGATCTTTCCTAATGGAATTCGTCTCTGCGAAACGATCACCGCCAGAAACAAATGAGACCGGTGCTCGATGGATCGCCAGCTTGGATTAAACCGAGGAATTCATACGGGGAGAGATGGTAATTGGTCATGCCCACTGACATGTTTATCGGCCTCCAGGGCGCGTTGTCTCAGCGAAAGGAAGGGTGAAAGCTAAGCTATTAAATTAGGAACGACAACTAATTAACCGCTCCTTGGGAAACGACACTCATAAAACTCGGAGAACATGGTTCATAAAGCCGAATTTTAAAAACACTCTCAGCGAGTGCTGAAGATTCTTGTTTACGCGAAACTAACAATTAATAGTGAAGTCTATAGTTAAAGGACATCACTAGACGGCGGATCTTTATGCAGAATAAAAATATTTAATATATGTTCGTTGGGAAGTAGGAATAAGGAAAGTTAAAGCCTTCGAATTCATTCTTCAGTTTCTAAACGATTGTAAACTCCACATCTAGCGGCTACTAAGATTGTAAACCTATTGCACAATTGTAAAAGCCAAAATAAACCTACAACAGGTTTCAGTGGCTCAAATAACAAAAAAACATAAAAATTGCTTTCATCCCTTAACAACGTTGTTAAAAACAACGATGAAACGTTTTCGAATTATTTTAATCTTTTAGTGTTCGATATTTCATCCAACCAATCTCGCGAATAAATGTGTGCCATTCCTAATAGACGATATCAGAGAAGTCTACGAGTGTAGAACAGTAATTTGCAGTTACGTGGAACATTGTTGAGTAGAAGTAAGGGGGTGTGCATTGCGGGAAATGGTTTGAAAACCGCGTGCCCGTTGTAGATGCAGAACAATCGGCTCCCTTGGTGTTCCTTCCCCTATTCAATCTACTTTCCGCGCGTCCAAAGAATCGCACGGCGAAGCCGTCAATATTTCGCCGCCATTCGAGCAGCAGGCCGGGTCGGTCTTATTCAATATTAAGGAACTGACCGCGCCGAGAGCCGGACAATGCGTCTCACTATCGCAGCTGTCGACCTGGACGAGCACGCCAATTGATACCCCGAAGGACTCGCGAATAGTTCCCCTGGGACATGCCTTTCCCTTCCTCCGGGCTATTCCGTTGAATTAATTCCATCAGCCGCCTAACGACGACCTACATTCCACGCAACTTTCGTTTCTTTTAAACGAAGATCCTGTCTATCATCGAGGATCGATCCAGTTCGCTTCGGAGAACGCACCTATCTTGGACAATCACGGTTAAGGTGCATCTCGAGTTGATCATTAAACTAAACGTCTACTGGTCGCTAATAAAGTGGTCATTCTCTTGGCCCAGCTACGTTTAACGACGCGAGTTAGCTGACCTAACTCGCCAGTTCTGTCCCTGGAGTGCCAGGCTTTCGTAATTTTGTCTGTGTGGCCAAGTACATGTAAAATCCCCACCACCAAGTAACGCGAAGAGCGGTCCAGTGGTAGGGGTAGCATGTTACTAGTCTGAGGAAAACGTCCCTCAAAAGGCCCTGGGCAGTGGGGGTTTAGTCGGTATGGCGGTAGACTGGGCCTGCCAATGATAATCCCCCCAATTTCATCAGAGGGGGCATCCGAGTCCGACACTACCCTCCCCAATTGTCACCGTAGGGGAGGGTGTCTGCAATAGGATTCCCCCACCGCCCTTAAACAAAAAAGGTCTGTTTACTCGTTAGGAAAAGTATAGAGAATCTATGGTATCCATAAAAGTACGGGGGCACTGTCGTTAAAAATCACACCTGCATCTCGCAAGGGTTGCAACTATCTCCCCGGAGTTTCCGAAGCCTCGAAGGATGTCTCAGGAGAGGCGGTCGCCGATAATTAGGGGGCCCCGTGTTTTAAAAGGCGCGACGTCCCCGTAATAGCTTCGAGATCCCCGAATTAATGTGCGTGAATGTTCGAGGGTGGGTTTCGATGGAAGTCGGCAAAGATACGACACGGACAGGAAGCCAGAAGAGTCCAGGGAAGTTTCGCGGGACGTTCGGGGGGTGCGATTAAACGGCGCCATAAGGTAAAACAGAGCGGTGCTCGTTAGGCGGGGCTTGGCCTAAGTGATCCCGTATAACACGGGATTTTATGGAGAGTGCATCCCGTGGGTCGCTTTGCATGCATTCCCGGGGAGAGCCGGTAGGCGGCTGAGTGCCCTATCCGAGTGTGCTATCGAAATGACGATTATCGTCCATCTTGCCTGAGGTGTGGCCCTCGCACACGGCCCTGCATAGCCATGTACACATTTCTCTTTCCGTCCAAGATTTAAGGGGGGGCCCATAGCCGTTCTTCGCCCCGACTTGCGCCCCCCTCCCCCCATGGGTCCATCAAAGATTCATCGGACTCACGTTGCGACGACACAGCTCGCGCGATTCATTATCGAGCCTCTCCCAGCATTGTCGCGGCTCTATCAATATCTTATAATACCGGGGACACTTTAGAATTTCGATCGGAATCACTGGAACCATCAAGAGGCATGTCATTAATACACATTGGGCCTGAGAAGACGGTTTGCGGAGCACCGACTCCTGCCTGATTGAGTCTGTAATATTAAACGCAATTCAACTTCCTAGACCGGACGGTGTTACTCGGCCATACCACCGTAACATATCGGGGCAAATGTAACACCGAAGGGCTCTCTCTCCCTGCGACACGACGAACTACACACCCGTCCTCCAAATCTCAACGACCCGGACGCCTTACGAGCTGACCGGTAATTAACCGCCGCTGACATCCGAGACCGTAAACTCGCGTCTCGATCGCACTTCCCAGGGAAACCGATGTTCTATTAACGAACCTCTGCTCCCCTTTCCTGACCCCTATTACAATACTTAGATCCTCTTAACGCAACTTCTCATTTAATTATTCGCACAGTGTCTCGCATCTTGACAACGTTCCTTACTAGAGATTGTGCCTTTTGAACGTATATTATTAACGCCACGTGTATTTACACGTACACGCGGTTTCACGTACACTATTCTACGTGTAGTGTTTCACTATTTCACGTGTATGCAATTACGCATGCATTAATGCATCCTCATTTCAATGTGTATAATATTTAGAACATTTATATTAATTTATAATATATTAATTTGATACATCCTCATTTTAATTTGTATAATATTTAGAACATTAATATTAATTTATGTTGTATTAATTTGATACATCCTCATTTTAATTTGTATAATATTTAGAACATTGATATATTAATTTATAATATATTAATTTGATACATCCTCATTTTAATTTGTTTAATATTTAGAACATTGATATTAATTTATAATATACAAATTGAATAGCGTAAAAACCTTCTCCATGAAAAATACATACATATGTATATGTGCCAAGTTTCATCTTGATCGGTCACAGAGTTTCGAAGTCTATTATTCATATACATATTTTTATACATATATATCATATACATCCATTTTTATATATTTTTAGATTAATTTGATACATCCTCATTTTAATTTGTATAATACTTAAAACATTGATATTAATTTATAATATATTAATTTGATAGTTTCAAAAATTATGTATATTATATACCTGTACCGTAAAAATTAATACAAATTAAAATGCGGATACGTTAGTACAAGCGTATTTAAATACACGTGAAACAGGGTTCTCCAGTTCCTTCAAAATTTCCAAGGTTACTTCTAATCGCGAGTGTTCCTGTCCCATGGTCGAGCCAGGAAAGGAGACGCTCTCTTGCCAAGGCAAAGGGGAACGTCTCGAATTATCCTTAGGATCAGGACCTCCCCTTTCCGCTAATTTACTCCGGTCGTAGGTTTATTGCTGTCGCTTTATGCGCGAGCTAGATGTATCGTATCCCGAGGATATCGTTGCCTCGAAATTTGTTTGGTTTGTTTTACGATGGGGCCAGGTTGCATCAGCTGTCTTATTGGATTCCGACACACGTGGTCGGAACGGACCGTGTGTTTTCCGTGCACACATCGGTCCTCGGAAACACGCGTGTATCACCGTCGGAATCAACCACGGCGAATCTCGAGAAAGAACACACACCGGGATAACTGCATCCTCATGGCAATAAGACCGAATAAGATCCGTCGGGAGAAATTCTGTAGAAAAGGAGTCGTCCCCGGGATCCTGGGCGTCTAAAGGGTTCCTTCTTCGTGGAAGGAAGGACGCGGCATCGTCACCGAGGAAAAAGACACGGGACCGTGAAAGAGAGGGGCGCAAAGAGCAGTACGATGTAAAAGGAAGGCAAGGTAAGACGTTGTTGGGGAGCGGAGGTGCGCAGGACGAATAGCAAGCAGTGTCTCGTGGGAGTGTGCACCAGGTGCCGGGTTAACCCCTGCGGCTTAGATGTCTTTAGGCGGCGCGTTACCCTGTCGTTTCGTAACCAGAAGGTGGTAACCAATCGGTTGGTAAGGTCTGCCGGAAGGCCTGGGGAGCTAGACAAGGACATCGAGCGATGAGAAAACAAGGCGAAATGCGGTGTCTAGACGAGAGAACGGCAGGAACGTTCTCTACGTGACCGGGGAAAGTCATTCTTCTTCGGCGAGGTCCCGCTGGAAGATGATCCTGCGGCTTCTTCCTCTCCCATCGACGTGCACTGTCAATTTCCTCGAACGTATACCAGCATCGGTTTAACGCAGATATTTATCGATGTATCGACGCGTATGTGCTTCGACCGTGGAGCAGTTGTCGTTTCCCGGAGAGAAACCTGGCTATAAAACGACGTCTCGATCCCGATGAATTCTTCAGCGAGACGCCATACTCGCGGCAGTTAAGTATCGCCGCCCTGTGTACTTCCGCCAAGCTCTTTAAAGAAACAGAAGGGAACGATGGAGCCGTGGACATTAAACGGACTGCGTCAAGGTAAATGGCAACTGGTTGCGGCGACGTGCGTCGAATTCACCGCCGTGATCGTTTGTAATCCGCGAGAGAGTTTATCCCGAGGAGAAACAATACTTTCTGCATTTTAATTCGCTCCGGCTCCGGACCCTCTTGCGTTTCCAATCTGCACGGTTTTTATTCCTTGCAAGGGTTGTTTCATTTTTGTCTGCTTTTTTATGAGATCTGACAATTTGGCCCGAGACGTTTTTTAATGAGCGAATATCGTTGCTTCAGCCGAAAACTGTCGAAATGATTTTTGTTCATGCATTTCGATAATTTTTGTAAGTTGAGAGTAATGTATGAATATCATCTTCCAATGTATTTACATTTCTGCATTTTACCAATTCATCGAGGTCATCGCCGTTGGC
This sequence comes from Lasioglossum zephyrum, assembly GCA_028455615.1. Taxonomy (NCBI): domain Eukaryota; kingdom Metazoa; phylum Arthropoda; class Insecta; order Hymenoptera; family Halictidae; genus Lasioglossum; species Lasioglossum zephyrum. Next base: position 14,835,015 of record CM052330.1, on the reverse strand, counting down.
CTGGTTTCCTTGCGTTGGATGCGTCAAAATGCATAAGCAACTAAAATGCAGACCGCATGAGCAAAATAAGAAAACGGGCGGAAATACGTGGCAGGGAAAATAAGAAGTGAACCATGGTAGATCCCAGTTTTTCCAGGGTACCCGATTTCAAGAATTTTCTGGAGACATCGAAGAGCTTCCAAAGAAATACGGAGGACCATCGTCGATGGGGGGCAGGGTAAAAGTTGGTGGTTGTATGGGAATGCATTTTCGCCACTCCCGTACGATGGTAGGCGAGCGGGGGCGAGGTGAGGGCGTCAGGGCCGAAGGAGCCAGGAAAGGCGCATGCATCGAGGCCGGTCGGGTAGCTAAGTAAAATAATAAAATACAAGCAACGGTCGGTTGTACCGCGTCGATACGACGGGGCCAATGGGAACCTGGGAGAGCCCGTGACGTCGTTGGACGCACGCCCGTTGCTAGGAGGGTTCGTAGGTGGAGCTTGCAAGAGCGACGCCCCAGGAGGACAGGTGGAAAACGCAGGTGAAACGAGCGAGACTCCTACCCGGTGCCGACGCTGAATTCGTGACGCGTACACGATGCACCCTTTTCTGCCACCCTCTGTCCTCCGCACCCCTCTCCCAAATACGAGATAGCCAACCCCCTTCTCGCCCCTTTGTCAAGGCACCACCGCCCCCCGCAAGATTCGCGAGGCGCACGCAGGATCCAAACCTCTCGCTCTCTTTCTCTCTCCGCTACCGAAAAATAGAGGATATCAATCCCTAAATGCGCCACTGTTCCGCGGGAATAATGATCGAATCCGGATTCCCCGGCCGCCGCGAATTAGCCAAGCCGCGATTCGTGAATTCGAGCTTCAGCGAAATAACCCTACCTCATCCCCCCATCACCCTACCGAGAATTTTCGGATCGCGGCACCGTTTCGAGGAACCCCCGGAATACCCGGGATTTCGATCGATTCCTCGTTTCGCTCGGCGGAGCCACATCTTTTTCACGGATCCGGCCGTTGTCTTTGCTCGACGACCGGGAAAAATCCTCCCGGTCGGGTCCCTTGGTAGCGTTCCGTTTCTCCACCGAAAAACGCTGTTTCGTCAGACTTACCTCGCCGTTCATTACTATTTCGACATTTAGCACTACCCCGGTAAAATCTGAAACGAAACCTAGACGCGATTTCCAGACCGACATTCGTATTGTCTAGAATAATTATTACGGGACTGCGGATTTTACGCATTTATCACAACCCCCTAAAATAGTCCAAGTAAGAAACATGTCCCTGCTCCTCGAAACTGCCATACAATATTCTTATTCTTAAAGTTTTTTTCATCCAGTAATACGTGGCAACAAGAATACAATGATTAATAGACTACCAATCCTTGAAATTGAAAAAAAAGAACATTACTTCGTTACTCTTCACAGAAGAGTACAGATTGCACAACCTGCAGAAATATTTCGAAAGTCTACCACAAACAGGCGAATTCTCAAAAGTACAAAAATGATCTCTGAGGTTATTATGAAGAAGGGGTGGTAGTAACGAGAGTAATAATGAAATGGCGCGCTGAATTGCTTTTAAAACAGTGTCTGTACACTGATGTATCTTAGCCCATGTACATTTTATCGAAAGAAGGCGCGTCATCGTGGAGATGCAGGCTCTTTTTAAGGACCGGTAGCTATTCCCATAGTGCAAGGTCTCGGTTGTCCACGGGGGGACGTAAATCGCCCAGCCCCCGGGTTTTAAAGGTCAAGAGACGTCCCGGGGACCTTCCTCTGTCCACCTGGCAGGCGTGTCGAGTATTCCACGTACAGGTCTCGGATATGGAGGCACGTAGATACGTATTTCGACGGGGACGAAGAAATACCTTTTTGGTCGTTCTTCGTTCGAAGGGAGTGGTGGTACTGGCAAAGATCGAAAGAAGAAGAAGGAGGAGGAGGAGGAGAAAGGAAGGTAGCCGGAGGAACCGTAGCTTGGAACCAGACAGGTTCATACCTGTGTGTGGAAGAATTCCAGGCTGTGTTGCCAAGACACCGACACACCAAGAAAGAGAGAGAAAGAGAAAACTCGTGTGTCTGGCCACGTATGGGCGTAGCTCCGAAGACGCCTGCAAGTTTCATGCCGCGAGACGCCAGGAAGATGGCTGCCGGGGAACAGCCAGCCGCGAATAAACTGGTAAATGCTTTCGAAGCTACAACCAGCCCGGAGAAATCCATTTTCGATTTGTTCCCCGAGTGCTCTCTCTCTCCGAGGCCCGGCGAAATTTCGTTCCCCGGGATCCGGCAATGGCGGCATCCTCTTCGATACTCGTTCCAACTCTCCTACTCCCCGGGAAAACCGAGTTTCCTTCCCAGAATTTTCTGCTACATTTTCCGGATACCTTCGAGCGCTAAATAATTTTTCCGATGCCTCCTGGCTTGCTGAAATTTTTAACAGACGCGAGACGCTCCTCCGACTTTCTCGAAATTATCCGGTGGCTCTCTCCCTTGCAAATTAATTGCTGCGTCGTTTTCAGCGGTCCGTTGAAATATTTAACGTGAAATTCTTTGCTGCGCCATAAGAGTTAAATAATTATTCCAACGAATTTTTTATCGGAGAACTGAGCAGCGCTGTTTTGTCTGGTTTTTCTAAATTACCCACAGTCGGGGGCGCCATCCCTTGCAAATTAATTGCTGTATTGTGTTCAGAGGCTTCGGAATTGTATTAAGATCGTCGCGATACCGCGAAGATCAATAAAGCACGTACGCGCATTCTTTTTGGATTAAAAGTCACGGTCTCTTCTATCGAAAATTGAATCTTCTTGGCGTGGGGCTGCGCCTCTCCCATAACCACCCCTGCTACAACCTGTTCATTGACTGACACTTTCCAGTAAATGAATGAACCCGATTAAATCACACGAGGCCGATCTCACCGAGATATTTATATCGCTGCAACAACGTTCAAGAACGACAATCGAGGATGAAGATAACTTTGTCTCGCTTCTCGATAAATTAGGGAAAAACGCAGAGAAAGAAACGCGCTCTATCTCGGATAGTCGCGAGAATGTAAAGGAAGCCGTGTGCGCGGGGCTACGTTTATTATTTATTTTCTCTAATAAATTCGAGAAGTTGGACACTTTAATCCGCGGGAAGTTCGAAGTGCCTGTCAGTTAGGCTCGCGTACTTATTACTACTTAAGCGTTTTAATGGACAAGTTATTATTCTGATATATTGGCTTTTAAGCCCCGCAGCATCTCCGCGGCCGAGAACCCGTGATCCCCGGTGCACCGCGAGAAAATTATTTGTCAACCATCTTCGACTCGCGCTAATTGATCAACGGGATAACGTTGTTATTAACGGACCCACTACGTTCGCCCCGATAAATTCTTTTTTGCAAATGTTACGCACTTATTGCGTTTATTCTCAATATGCTAAATCAATTTTAAAGGATCGTAGACTTGGTGAATTGCGCTATTGAGTTAAATTACAGTGACTGACCCGATCGAACCGATTCTCAACAAGCTAAATCAATTTTAAAGGAACGTAGACTTTGTGAATCACGCTACTGAGTTAAATTACACTGACTGACTCGATCGAACCGATTCTCAACCAGCTAAATCAATTTTTACCAGAACGTAGACTTTGTGAATCGCGTTATTGAGTTAAATTACAGTGACTGACTCGATCGAACCGATTCTCAACCAGCTAAATCAATTTTAAAGGAACGTAGACTTTGTGAATCACGCTATTGAATTAAATTACAGCGACTGACTCAATCGAACCGAAATGATTATCAAAGGGAAGAAAATTAATGGATCGGGTTGCACTTTTCGAGCAGTCGCTTAGGTTCAATTAAGAGTCGATTCCCAGCGCGTCGGGGCCTTTATGGTCACGAGAAGCATAATGGCGCTTCGAGTGCGTTCTCCAGAGCGAACCTCCAAAAACCGTGGACACAGAAACAACAGAAAGAACGATGGGGGAAGGGGTACAGAGAGTTTGAAGCACACGAGGTTCGCTCTGTATCCTGTGTGTCACTTATCCGCCTCGACTCTTATCCCAGAAGGAGGACAGATCACACGCGATTTCGTTCTCTTTCAAGCGGCGCCGGTTAGGGCAACGGGGACGGAGAAAAATGGGCTTTGTGCCGGGGCTCGTAAATGGTGACGGTGGGACAGAGATAGACAGAGAGTGTGAGAGAGAGAGAGAGCGAGCTGAAAAAAAAGGAATAATTTCAAACGGAGCCCGCATGCGACGCGATACACGCGTCCGAGCATCCTTCACGTTGCTTGCTTCTGTCTCTGTTCGTCCCGGGTTCGTCGCAAAGTACCGTTTCGCATTAAATCGTGGCGTGCAAAAAGTCGCTGAAACACGAAGAGGCCAGGGCCGCGAGATTTAATGGCGGACACGCGAAAGATATCCTCTTCAAAGCGCCGCGAATCAAGAGCAGCACGTTCAATCGTCCTAAATTAATGTTCAATCGAATTTCTCAGTGTGCAACAATTATCTTCAGTCGCCATTATTCTTGTTTCGAAATCTTCTTCAATTTTGTAATATTCTACAAAGTCTGCAGACGTCAGAGACCCGATGTTTAAATCCTTAACCGAATCACCGAGAGTGTTCCGGAATCAAAATCGTGATACTAAAGAATCATATTTATAAATGTGTTCGAATCAAACAATAATTTGATAAAATAGAGGACTAATGGAGTGTTTGCGCTACGAAATCCTGTTGATCAAAGTAAGATCACAGTGCAACTCGATCCGAGAAAAATTCAATGCGAACCATTATTGGTGCGTGATCGCGGTATAATCGCTGTAAGCCGGTGTTCACCGAGTTTTCCAGCGTCGTTGCTCGCGTTTCCAGGTGCACGGTACAGCGAGACCCCCAGTCCGAGGGATTTTCATTTTAATTACCGTGCGGTGGATACGGCCGCGATTAAATCAATAGCGGCGTTTGAATGCGATATCGATCATACGGGTGTTGGGAAAATAACGAAGTTATTTCCGCAACTCGTCCACAGTATCGCGTCACGCGTTTGCTCTAATCTAACGTGCGACGGATCGGTGTGTTTACGGCACGGAGCCTCGATCAAAGGTATTTATTCCAACTGTGTTCGCCATCGGAGGCAAACACGAGCGATTCGGAAGTTCTTTGAAGCGTGTCCAGTGCTGTGAATTTTTTTCGTTAGGAAGATCCGAGTTCCCGAATGCAAAATTCTACTGATCTCTCAATATAGTTCCCCGAGGGCGTGGTCATACTGTTCTCTAGATGTAGAGTGTCCTACGTGCTCCAAAAATGTGATTTCATCGTTCTACCAGTGTAATTTGCCCCTAGAAGGCGTGGTTTCACTGGTGTCTTGATTTAGAGTGTCCTGAGGGCGTGGTCATACTGGTTTCTCGATGTAGAGTGCCCTGAGTGCGTGGTCATACTGCTCTCTAGATGTAGAGCGCCCCACGTACTCCGAAGACGTGATTTCGCCGTTCTGCCACTGTAATTGGTCTCTAGAAGGTGTGGTTTCACTGGTCTCTCGATGTAGAGTGACCAAAAAGGGCGTGGTTATCTTGCAGAGTGACCAAAAAGGGCATGTTTTCGTTGCTCTTGTGACTTCTATCGCTCCGGAACGATCCGCGGACTGTGAATTTTTCCGATCGACCGATTGCGATCGACGAGGAATGCTGACGTTGTAGAAAGACGGTTTTGACGTCGATGGTCGAGGATACAGCCCAGGATCGCAAGATAGCTGGTAGACACGCGGCGGCTATTCAGATTCTCGGGCGAAAAACGTCCTCGCGTGGCCCGCCGGCGCGGAACCATCGTCTTCACCGGTAATGCCTGGTCTGATATGCATCTACGTGCCTGCCAAGGGCAGAGCCTCCCCGGCTTATTAATATTAAACAGCGCCACTTTCCTCGAACACGGCCGTGCTATTGTCGATCGAGCCGCGGAGCGTTCGCCGCCGGTCCAGGGGACTTAACTTACCCGGGTACACACGGAGGACACTTTTAAATAGCGGAACAAGCAATCCACGAGTGAAGGGATTGTTCCCCGATCCCAATGGATACTTCATCCCCCTCCTTGTCGCGCTCGTCGCCGAAGGGGGACACGACCGCCCTCTCTTTCTCTCTCTCTCTCTCTCCCCCCGTGTGCTGTGGTGGCGCACGAAATTTTTTCCATCGTCAGAAAGAGAAGGTGGATATCGGCATCAAAGACTCTTCTTTCGAAACCCACCGGTAGGATTCTTCGTTCAAAAAGGTTCGCGTTTCTCGAGGAAACAATCCCGGGTTTTCCTTGCCTGATCGGCGAACGAGAGCATAGGGGGTGTGCTGTGTGGTTCTCTTTGTCGGCGACGGATAATCGACGAGCATAAAAATATTAGGCCGATATGGTGGCGCGGTGTGTCGCTGCTCCCCTTTGAAGTCGTTGCGAAGGGATCCTCTCGCGGAGGGAGTGCACAGCCGTGTTCCGATTAACCCGGGAAAATCGAGTCGTTCCATTATGATCTAGCCAATATCCAGGTAGCTCGTGCTCTGGCTCGTCGGTGAAACGTTAATCGACGAGTGCATTAAGGAAACGGTCTTTTTTCTACCTGGCCGCCAGCAGTGGCAGCACCAACCGATCGTGGTAGTAATTGTCGGCGAACTTATTGGCACAATTTCTTTTATCTTCCCGATCCCAGGTGCATGCCTTAACCGAGGAAACTTTGCTCGGCGAGGGGAGGGCGATCGAGTCGTTCGAGGGTGTGTGTTTGTGTCTCTGTGCGAGTGTGTATAGGTGACAGGGATGGAAAGAGAGAGAGAGAAAGGGTACACGATTCGAGAGACTCGCGGAAAGGAGAGCCGAAGCTCGAACGGCGAGCGAGAGAGAAGAAACAATGAACGAGGGAGTTATCTGTAATGGAATAAGTTGGCAACAATGGCGCATTGTTTGCCGGGACGTTCGCATCGTCCCTGTTGACGGACATTATCGCCGGACGTTGCGTTTCCGGCGCGCAGGAACCGTCCTCGTCCCGTCAGAAGACGTGTCAGCCGGCGTGATTCGCGGGCGGAATGTATGCCACGCGAGCGAGCTCCGCTCCGCCGCTGGCAGAAAGCCATCCATTCAAACTCGCGGCCGCCTATCGAACTATCGCGAGGCGCGCGGCCCGCGAATAGAAACGCGGCCGCAGTCGCCACCGGCGAACGCCGCAACCGCATTTTGCGCCCGACACCTAACTGTCGTTCGACGTTTCTCGCCTTACAGGCCCGACGATAATAAACGCGAGCCGATGCCTGGTTTACACGCCAACGAACCATACTCTCGCCGCTCCTTCCACACTCGGTTGCCCTACAGGGCCATCTTTTGCCGTAAATCACGTCTGAGAGAACCTACATCTCAATATATGTTAAAGATGCCGTTGACAAAGTGTCGCAAACAGGCGTGCTTTTAATATTGATACTGCTTAGAGTGTTTTAGTAGGCGTGGTATCATTGCTCCTTGTGTAGACTGGTATTGGAAGGCGTGGTTTCATCATTTTCTTGGTGCACAGTATGTTTAAATGGGCGTGTCTTCACTGTTCTTACATATTAGAATGCCTTGAGGGCGTGATCGAGTTACAAAGTGCCCCAAAATGTTAACGATGCCGTTGACGAAGTGTCACAAACAGGCGTGCTTTTAAAATTGATACTGCTTAGAGTTCTTTTAGTAGGCGTGGTCTCATTGCTCCTTGTGTAGACTGGTATTGGAAGGCGAGGTTTCATCATTTTCTCAGTGCACAGTATGCTCAAAGGGGTGTGTCTTCACTATTCTTACAAGTTAGAATGCCTTGAGGGCGTGGTCGAGTCACAGAGTGCCCTGGATAGGCGTGGCCTCATTGCTCCCGGTTTCATCCTGGATCCCCTGGAGCCGAGAAGTGCCCCATGGGCAATGACGAAGACGTATGTGAACGAAGGAAGTATGCTAGCAGGTCTATATTGGTGGCAAGCGACGCGATCGTAATCACAGCGTCAAGGAACAACAGAATTACGTCTCGGTTCATCCCTTAACACGGTAATGCCGCAAACAGACGCGGATTAAGACAGCAACCCTTCGTCTCGCAATCTTTGCTTAACAGACCGGGCACCTAAAGACAGCTCAATCGCAGGATTTGCTGAAGTCCTACCTGTGTTACCGGGACCACGACGGAAGAGAAATTGTTTCCGGGGGTGGTTTTTAACTTTAACAAGCGCAGCACCGGGATTCCCACGACAATCTCGCTGGGGCGAAACACGTAGACACGCGTCGCGAACAATTATCTCCGCTTCGCGATAATGGTTGCGGAGACAGCGGAGGCTCGTCGAGGCTGCTGATAACGCGGACAAAGGGCTGGTAGGGCCCGAGTGTCACGGAAAAATTGTCCCGCCCGGCGAAATTATCATAAAGACCACCCCTGGCGAGCACAACAAATGCTCCTCGAAACGGTCCTCGACCGAAATTGTGACCGGCCAACCGCGGTATCCAATGTCTAGCTTGGTTGGTTGATTCTCTATTTTGTCTTCGAGGCGAGGGACGAGCGATAAAATTATACGCCGTTGAAAGAACTCGAGCGGCGGTCGATGCGGGCCGGATGCACGGCGACGTGCATTGCAGCTCGCAGAGCTTGCAGCAACATCGTTGGAGCAGACCGAGGAGAAGAAGAGAAGCGACGGGGAAGAAGACATCCGGGATAGAACACATCCCGGTGGACTCAGCATTACAGCTTGTGTAGGTGCAAAGCGGATTATAAAGATGTTAAAAGTATTAAAATCACGATGCATTTTAGCTGCGAGGCTGCGTCACGCGGCGTTCTCGAAAACGCGATGACGGCGCAGGAGTGACGTAGGAGACCGGGAGAGACGAGGAGGAAAAATGTCGAGGCCGGAAGAGGAGGAACGCGAAGACTGGAGTGGTATGAAGCGTGGAGAAAAGGACGGAGACCAAAGAGACCGAAAAAAGATGGCGGGTAGAAGGGGAGCAGAGGGAAACGAAGAGAGAGAGAGAGAGTAAGAGAGAGAACACGGAGTGTATAAGTGCTCCGACTGCAGAGACGAGAGATGAAAGGCGCAGCGCGCTCGAGGACACAGATACATTTGTCAGGGAGGATGCTAAAAAATAATGAAAAAAACGGAGGCGGAGGACATGGGTGTTCCCGCAGTCCGACAGAATTTTCGCAATCCTCTGGAGAAATCTTTTCCGTTCCGCGTGGAAAATTGGTATCGCGCGAAGGTAATCATCGCGTATCAGTTATTAACCAGCGACTCATTCCTCGCTAACGCGTCGGAACTGATGCGCCCAGCCGGCACACCGTGAGCTGTCGGTTCCCGATATTTCTCGCGAGACGAACACCATTCATGCGAAAAGTAATCGTAGAATCGCGTCGCTCGCATCTACAACGTTTAGATACAATTTTCAGTCCATCCGACCGGCAGGAGAATTAAAGAACAGAGGATTATTCCTCGAGGGGTGTAAAAGGAGGAGGACAGGGAGGGGAAGCCGGAGGGTGGTTGCAGAAGAACGGGGTGGAATTAAGCATCTCGCCTGAAGAGACTTCAAGTCACTTCAGCGTCGCTCCCTTCCCTTCCGCGGGTACGACAAGGATTAAAATCTGCCTGCTATAGCGTCCTAACCCACCCTCGCTGCGCACCGATATTAAACGGATGTTTCGATACCGATGCGTCGATCGGCCAAGACTTTCGAATTTTCACCGTGAACACGACCCGCAGCAGCCTCTGTCCGTTTCAAAATTCCTGGTCTCCTTCAACTTCAATCCTCGATTCTAAATAAATCTAAATTTTAATTGAATTCGATAAATTTTTTTTCTGATTCCATAGAGCTTTCAGGGCTGCTTGTAGTTTCAAATCGTTCTGTTTTTAATATTTCCACTGGGTCCCACTCTGCGCTAATGTATATTCGAAGAGGAATCGTCGTCTGATCATGACCAACCAATTCCACTTGCGGTGAATACCACGCCACAAATGAAGCGAATGATTAACAATTGACGAAATAACATATTGATTCAATAAATCCACGAAACGTGTAGGGCATTAACCACACAATGGATGTTAATGGTTCATCAGACGTTAATTCGGTTTGCAACCGATTCGCTCCCATTGCTGATGATTAGCAAGCCAGAAACAAAATGCGCACCGACGCCAAGTGGCAGCGAATGAGCAACGCCGATGTCACCGACAGGCTTGACAATGCCGGAAACGTCTATATCAGGATCGATCGTACCGCGCTGTTGATTACATGCAATTCGCGCTTCTCCGTCACAACGTCAAGATAGCGTGATCGCATTACAACAACCCTCGAGCGACAACGCTATCGTGTGCGGCGACAAGCGTGGTTAGCCCCGATTAGGGCAAGGTATCGACGACACCTCCGCGTTAGAAATCAAACCGTCCTGATCCTCCAACACACCAATGATCAGAGCAAACTGAAACGTGATCCTATTGTTGGTGAGAAGGCTGTTCAAGAAGAGCGGTAGATAGCCGCTCCAATTTTTCTCGAAAAGCAACTGACACGTTCAAAGACTCCAGGACACACTGACGGGATCCTCGATGAGTAAAGAACAAATGAAATATAATCCTATAATTCTCTAGGTGCTAGACCTGTGCGAAAAATGTAGTTTCAACAAATAACTTCTTTAAATTCTTCAGGATACACAGCGAGCTTTTCCTTCATGCACCAACGGATCGGCGTGATCATTCAGCCGAGGCCTTGGCAAATAATATCAAGCCAGACGAGAGCTTTAATTTATCGAGTTCGTCGCAGAGAATTTTCATTTTGATGAAATGTAACGGTGGCAAAGGCCATCTAATTATTTAGCTCGCTAAAACCCCGAGTGGGTCAAAGCGAACCAGCGGCTGGGAACATCGATGATCCTCCACACCCTCGTCGCGCCGCGACCTTCCGGTGGAATGACACGGGAATCAATGACGTTTGAAAATCCTTTCTTTCACCCCCGGTTCATAAACTAGGAAGGAAACTCTTGTTCCCCTCGGTGATCGGCGTACACTGTCGAAGATCGAGGAACCAATACCTATTCGGGGGTTGGTTCTCTGCGCGCACACAGTAACGCGCGGCAAAGGTCAGAGTGCTGCGGACGAGTTATGGGGACGTAGCCCCGAGGCTTGGATGTGCCATGGGATCACCATAAGGTGGGATATTTCGTGAGGCTGTCTGTAGCCTGTGTCGCGAGACGCAGGACCCGTCCAACTCCCACGAGAGTTTCCGGATCACCCGTTATGCCCGTGGATGCGAATCGACGAACGAAATAATTTGCAGTTTTCCCCCTCCCCTATCTCTTTTTCTTTCACGGGGAATATCGCCGGAGAACGTACCCGGTTGTTGCATCCGATTTCATTGTTCGTTCACGGAAATAAAATTGATTTATTGATATCCGAATGAAAAACTCTAATATCCGACATATCAAATGCCACGTAACACTAGTTAGCCAGGGATCCGTTCATTTTTCCCCCGTTCGACGCGTTTCCGCGATTCCCGGGCACCGATAATTGGAGCGAGATTAGCGGCCGTTCTTCGCCGATCGATTAAATCGTGACGCATTAATTATCCATTATCGCGGCGCGGCGGGACCTAACGACGTCGAGTGGCCGCGCGCCCGGAATTTTCCGAACACCGATCCGATGGAAGTTCGTCCGCTTGGATCTCGCCATAAATTTTCCCCCGAACCGAGCAGGAAATTGAAACCCCAGGATGACGCGCTAACGGAGGAAGAAAGGATTTCCGAGGAGCTTCCCCGAGGAATCGAGATCCCGCCGTCCGAGACACCCTGTCTTCTCTGTATCTGTCCAGCTATCGCAATTCCGTGGCTCCATCGTCAAACTTCCCTATTACGGTGATCCTTCTGACGAGTTTTCTTCGAAAAACGTGCGGTCGCGTGACACAGTTAGATTTGGATTCTCGATTTCTAACATGAATTGAAGACCCGAGGAGAATCGTGCATTGGAGGGGTCGCTCCCTTGAAACATGATTTAAACATGTCGAATAGGGGTATCTTCGGGAATTTTCTTCGGAGTTTCTGATGATCGATCAATTGCTGTTTCGGATGACCTCCTTCCGGAAGAAATTGCGGCAGGTTTCGAAGGATGTTGCGGAGCATGGTTCAAGGTGGGAATCAGGAAGAGTGGATTTTCGGAAACGTAGAAACACACACGGCGACTAAACGTTTATAGGCACTTAGGGCAACTTTTCCTCGCGCAACGCTATATGAATAAGTGATAAAGCGACTGGTGGTGTGGGCTCCGGCAGGGCCGTAGTATAAATTCCAGAAGGTTGTCCTTTCCCCGGCACTCCCATGGGTGCACCGCGGTCCCCCTCTAACCGCCGGTATAAGGGTTATATTTGATAGATACGGCCGGGCTAAGTGCTTATCGTATTTCGTTCGGATGCTGCCTCCGAGAGACCGGTGCTGTGGCCCGGTGTATCTTTGTGAACGCGGCTTAATGGCGACACGAGTTTAAAGGTCCGACTTGAAGGATCGGCCGAATTGGAGTCGGGCCAACAGCAAATTTTCGCTGAGCGGAAATATATTAGCGATGAGTGTTCCGCCAGGTCTGCTGAATTATGAAATTTTTTGTTAGCTAAAAAGGGGAGGGAAGCAAAGCGAAACACCGGGAGTGGAACACGGTGCTCGAAATAATTTATAAAGCCTGCGGACGTCTTCGATACACCGAGCAGCTAGTGTTCGGTCGCCGAGAGGGAATCATGGGAATCGTGGAATTGTCGCGATGATCGATAAGGCAATCAGAGTGTTTCGCCGCGTGGCATTCGAACGGAAGGGGCGGATTTCGTTCGAATCGCGGGGTTAACGACCCATTAAACACCCGGTGGGTGGGTCGAGCCACCCCCGCGATACACGACGTTACCCACTTCATTAACAATCAATCGGCTCTTTGAACCGTTACGCGATTTCGAGCGGGTGATAATTAATACAGCGCGCGCGCACGTCGATTTAAGGCTACGATGAAACGGAGCCCGTTTTTCGGCCCTCTTTCAAAGCTCGTGGAGCTTTCGACGCGGTGTCAAAGCTCCCCACACCCGAATTTTCGGAATATTCGCTGACCATTAAAAATGGCTAAAAATGTATCTCTAGTAGTCTGATCTCCTGAATAGCTCTGAGGCCACAGGAAATCGGACAAGAACTCGACTCGAGGTCCCGGGGCAGCCAGAAGTGGTTGGGGAGGGTCCGAGTCGGGGAAAACCGCGGAAAACGGCGACAGTGGCGAGGCGTGACCAGGTGTAGACCGCAAATCTGTCAAGGATTTCGCATCGACGTAGCTCGGAGGGGTAGAGGGGTTCGAACCTCGGAGAAGAAGAAGAGGCAGAGAATGGGACGAGCCTTAGACGAGGAGGCTGGGGATAAAGAAACGAGAGTAGGCTTACCCGGGTGTTCGAGATCGAAGCCGCCTTATAGTATGCCTTTTCGATGGTCGTACGGAGGCCTTAAGGGATAAGGCCTCTCCTCCCCCCACCTCTTCTTTCATTCGCGCTTTCCTACGTTTCGAAAGAAGAGAGCGAGCCGGTAACGGGGGGGAGGAAGGGATGGTAGAAGGGAGAGTAAAATAGGGAGAGGAAAAGAGGGTACCGGAGGCACGTTAGTTTCGAGTCCTCCTTACGGGTCGCCGGGGGCCGCATTAAAATGCCTCGAATTGTTTACTGCTTGCCCCCGCTCGCTGTAATATCCACTGTAAACTACGCCTGGATAAAACTCACCCCTCCGTTCTCCTCCTCTTCATCCTCCTCCTCCCACGACTGCCTACCGGTGTCTAACTAGAGGCTCGCACCGTCCGGGAATTATTTATAAAATTACACGAGCCGGATCGTACAAATTCGCGACGAAACTTTCTCTATAAAGATCGTTCTCTCCTACGAGTTCTTTCGGCTGGCCGTGTGTCTCCGCCCCCGCAAGGTTGGCTCGACTATCGCGCAGGTGGACGCGCCGACGATGTTATTTTGGCAACCGGCCCGAGAAACGACCGGCCCGCTCTCCTTCGCCCGGCTATTTTCTTCGTTAATCGAACCGGAAGGACCGCGCGACGGCTAATTACTGCGACCGAGTTCCCTTGTAAGTGGAGCCGCGAAGATGCGATCGCTGCGGACGAAACTGCGGCTGTGGCACGGGGGGATGAAATTTTTCAACGCACGCGATCACATACTTTAACGCGACCTAATAGCTTCTTCTGACCAAGCTAGTGAGAAATACAAAATTTAAGTCTCAAGGTAATGATAAAATCCCAAACTTGATAGTTTCAGTCAAACTGCTGGTAATTGATGGAAAGGTTTATATTAAGGTCCTATGAATCTCAAGAATCACTGTGATCTGATAGCAAGGAGTTCTGTTCTGAGCTGGATTCCATGGAAATCACCGACACTAATTTCTCCGACACAGTTTTCGCCGACTCCAGATTTGACCGACAACTACTTTGGCCGACAAAGAAGTTGACCGCCAACGATTTTAGATTCGTTGTCGATGAAAATCGTTGCTCGTTGAAAATCGTGTCGGTGATTTCCATGTGACCCTCTGAGCTAGCTATACCCTAAACAGAATTTAAAGGATCGATGTACCAATGTAAAACCGTGAAATCGCAACCGGTATAATTGTGTCCTTAATCGCGCAGCTTATTAGCGAGCGCATCGAGGATCTGGATCCAGAAAGAGACGTGGAAGAACGTGAATTAATTCGCGAGCCTAATCGACGCGAATTAACAGGGCGCACCGCGTTTTTAATCGGATAAGAAGCAGCCGCTGGTATCGGTAATAATCGAGGAGGTGGGATAGAAGACTCGGGGTATGGGTTGGACCACAGGGATGGGATCAATTCATTTTCATCAGGGCGGCCGGCGCATTTACGGGCCGGAAATACCGGGAAATAATGCGTTACCTTGATTTCTTTGTTCGGCCGGTGCACCTTCGGCCGCGCGTCCCCCGCATGCATTGTTGCGGGCCTAGATCGATACTTGTTCGTTCCACGCATGTAAACAGCCGGGCCTTGTTTCGCAACGGGCCGACAGCCGTTTTGTTAGGCTCGTTACCGGAACTTTTGTCGTAAACTATACGCTTTATGCGCGGATAGAGAGAAAGCGCGGCACGCATCTGCACGGGACGATTAGGCGACGCGCGCTCGGAGAGGAACACGCGGGTGGAGAGGACACAGAGAGAACCAAAGAGGGAAAGAGAGGAGGAGAAGAACAGAGGGAAAACGCGAATCGGGCATCGAGATCGGAGGGAAAAAGAGGGTGGCATCGAGAGAGAGAGAAACAGCCGGAACGAAACGGAACGGGACACCGAGCGCCAGAAAGAGGGAGAACGGAAAGAGGAAACGGAGGGTGTGCCGGGGGTTGGTTTCAATTAGGAGGCAGTAACTCTCCCAGGGCATTGTTCATTTCACTCTAGATTTGTATTCCCCCGTTTGTTTGTTCCCTTTCGCATTTGCGTTAACCTGAGCAAAAGCGAGCCGCCATGCGTGCACACGCAATCAGCTTGAGCGGAAAAGACGAGCCAGGGACCAGAAAGGAAAACCGGATTCGACCGGGATTCCTACGACTGAAAACCATCACGGTTTCATAGCGAATCCTCATCCTCGGATCTTCTACGCGAAGAATATTGGCCTCGCGGATACGCTTCGTCAGTCTGCGGATCGATGTATCCGTCCGATAACAGGCGTCGGTAATCGTTTGATGTACGAAAGTCTCCAGCTGTTTCATCCCTTTCACTTTATAGTTCCCTTCTACCTATTTTTTACGTTAGTCTGAACTTCGTGATGATTAATAAGAAGAATAATGCGATTCCAAACGAAGTACTTTCGATGTGTGTCCTAACAGAAAGTAGAATTGGCTGATAGTGACCAGACGCATCAGCCTAACCCCTTTGAACAGTGTGCTGATACATTCGTATCTTTCCTAATTATTTTTAGGCGTCGATTTCTACTCGTTGTTTAGACTAATAAAGACACCCAGATGGTGTTTCATCCCCTTCTACTCAATATATATCTCAAGCTTCGTGTTTCAAGTTAATCACAGAAGGATCAGAGATTTTGCCGTTCTCGACGAAAGAGGAACAGTTTCGAGAAGATTCGGTATATATTACTTCTGCTGCGGATGCGGTAATTATTGCAGCAGAATGGGATAAAGGGTCAGGCGCGGGTAATTTAATTAAGATTGGACGGATGGTGATCGAGGAGGACATTTTCGAGCGATTAGCCTAGATTCGCGACTGCGGCAGTTTATTAACGAGCTCTTAGAAACGGCGGCTGCCTTCGAGTCGGCGGCCCCGGGTAGTATGTGCTCGTTCATCCATAGAGTTCAGGGGAAACTAATATAGAGACTTATACGGTATTTTATGCGTTTACAGTAGACGCGTCGGGGTCTGAATGTTTCCTCGCGAGGGCTGCGAGCCTCGTAACGAAATTCTCCGGCCAACTTCGTCCCCTGTACCATTCTCTCTCTCCCTCTCTCTTTCTCTATCGTTGAACTCGTAAGAAGTTTCGTTCGGCGTCCGTATGCTGAAATAAACGGAATTTCGACCGACGATCGTTAGTCCGCGAACCGACTCGTATTTCTCGACGATGGAGTAAGCGCGGACGTCGCCAAGATTTATCGAACGTTATAAATGCGCACAGCTCGAGCAACAAGAGAGAGAGAGAGAGAGAAATGCTTGAGAGAGAGAGCGACGGAGAAAGAGAAGAAAACGAAAAACGGGGAATCGAGACGCGTTAGAAACGAGAAGTATCGATTGCTCGACGCGAAACAGTCGGCCGTGCAATCGGAATTTGTTATACGAGACGTCAACGTATCCAGTTTGGTTGGCACATCGTGACGTAAATCGATCCCGTCAACATTATCACCGATGACGTGCGCTCTCCTACGTATCTGGAAACGAGGCTGCTCGTTCGACCAGGCCAGAGGATAAAAACATTGTCAGGTAACTGGCCAACCATTGTTTAACATTCCGACGGCCGAATCTTCCATTACAGGCTGACCCAGTTCCTAGGAAAATCCTCTTCGATGATACTCGGGTGGTGCTCTCTGTTTAAAACCATGTTGCAATCCTATCTCGAACGACGTCACTCTCAGAATTTTCTACCATCGGATACTCTTCCTAGAAGTTGTATCGTTTACAACATGTCTGTTTTTAGTGATCGGATGATCTTTAGAGAAATTTCGTAGAAAAATAACTGAACGGGTAAATGCAAGCGTAGAGGTAACAGCGTTTAGTAAAAGGCAGGTTTCGTGGTAGCCGAGACGATTCCTTCCGGATGGTCTCCGCTCGGCCAGGACCCTCCTGCTCCTCCTTTTTCCCATCGAAACGCGAAGTTATCAAGGCTAATTTTTCGCCTTTGTCGCAGCCCTCGGTGGCCACCAGCCGGTTCGTTACTCGTGTTTAGCCGGCACTGTTTTTAATAAGCTAATGGCTCTTACGCGGTACATTATGTCGACAGCGTCCCCTCTCTCCAACCCCCCGAACGCAGTTTTCCTCCCTCGCCCCTTCTCGTCCTCTTCTTCTTCCTTCGTTTTTTTTTATTTCTCTTTTCTTTTTTCGTGACTCGCGCTCTTTTATTTCCTATTTTTCGTTGAAACGACAAAAATATCCGGCCTTTCCCTCCGCCGCCGTTTGCTTGCTTGCTTGCTCGCGGCATGCTAAACTTTTGTCTGAGCAAAAGGGTGAAAGGAACGTGTGGACGCGGGGGACAAGATGGAAAGGGAGGAGACAGGCGACTGAGTGCTTTTCCTCGAGCAGAACAAAAATCTTCTCCCTCCTATACTGCTCGCCTCTGTTCTCGTTCGAACGTATCGGCCGCGGAAGAAACGATCGCTTAACCCTTCAGGGACGACGATCTGTACACCGTATTTCTACCAACAATCGCCTCAACTTCCAACTCGACTGCATCTGGTCAGATTCATAAATACTGTGCACCCTTGCCCCGTGTCTCTAAACCGCACACCAGTTTCCATTAATTTTTTCTCGGTAATCAATCGCTCTTAATTTTTATCTCGAGAACTGTTTGTCCGATCGAGTTAATTTTTTAAAATAATAATCGGAAAGACTCGACTCATTTCGTCTAATTTTTTTTTCGCTGAGAAGCTGACCTCGTGATACGAAAAAGTTGTCCAGAAGGGTTAATTCTTCATGCATAGAATCTCTTTTTTTTTTCTCCGGGCCGTGTTTCACCGAGGGTAGTGAGAAAAAGGTGTGGAAACTGCTGAATATCCCTTGCCGTAATTAGCCCCAAGAGGGCAGCCCGTCGAATCGATCACGTTCATTTACAGCCGCGCGATACTCGCGACTATGCGAGATGAAAATCGCGTTCACAAAAATCGTCGCATCCGACGATTGAACTTGGCGAACGGTTAATCGATAGCCGACGACAGGATATTATGTGGTACCGGTCAAAGGGAATGAAATATTGAAGAGAAATTAGCAGAGCGGCCTGTGCTCGCGAGAACGATTCGTGATATCCGGAGCGACAAATTCACGATGATATCAGCAGGGCCAAAAATCGGTGACGCGGAACGGCGAGAAATCATCGCGGGAATTATTCCCATTGAAAATCCTCTTCGCCGTAAAATACGGGCCGGCTCGTTTCTAATTACTTGCCCTATTTTCCTTTGTCTTGTTCCGCGCCCTCCTCTCGCTCTCCACGCTCTCTTTCTATCCGCGCAGCTTTAATTTAGTAACCGACACGGATACGCCAACTTTCTCGTCATTCGCTGAAATTACCTCGCCAGAAATCAACCGCGACCCTTTCCGCTATCGATTCTCGTCACTAATACTGCCCCCTCCCTCCCCACTTTCAAATTAGGACCAACGGAGTTTCGATTTTCTAACTTTATCGCTGCGTCATCGACGACCAACTTTCCTCCACCCTGAATTATTATTAACCCCTAATTGCCGTTTCTGGAGCGGACGCGCGAGAAACAAGACCAACAGCTGCTCCCAAAATTTCTGCAATAGCGCCTTCGTCTTTTTATACTTATCTTCTATCAGCCGACACGTGCATTATCGTATTCGGTTATACATTTGCAGAATTATTTTCTTGCTAAGGGAGGAATAGGGTAATTATATAGAAAAGGTCTGCGTACTCCGATTTTGATGAAATCTTAATATGTTATAGATTTCGACATTTTCAATAACTTTTCCCTTTTCCAATATAGGGGGGTTGCTTTTAGTTTTCGAGATATTTGCAAAAGACTATCGCTAATATTCTATTGAATTTTTCGTATTCCTGTATGCTCCGCGGCAACGTAAACCTGTTTCTTGCCAGCCCTTTCCGCCCCCCTGTTTTCTCTCTCATCTCTACAGCGTCAAAATGTAAACAAACGCCGCACCGGGACAGACTTACGTTGCCGCGGAGCGTGCAGGAATACGAAAAATTCAATACAGTATTTGCGATAGTTTTTTGCAAATATCTCAAAACTAAAAGCGACTCCCGTATATTGGAACAGGAAAAAGTTGTTCAGAATGTGTTGCTGCATAACATATTAAAATTTCAGCAAGATCGGAGTACGCAGACCTATACAATTACCAGAAATACAATTCGGTAAACGTCGAGCAACAATTAAAATAGGATACAGATCGACAAAATAATTAAACGACGTAGGGCACTAGGGAGACTATGATCAGAGCAAAGAGGTAAAATGAAAATTGTGACGTGCGTGTACAAAATCGGAATTGTCGTGAACGTTCGCCAGAGGCGTTTAAGCATGGAAAGTGTGAAAAGTCTTGGCAATCGGATAGCCCGAGGGTAGCAAAGCTCGAATTTCCAGTCCAGGAATCGAGAACACGATCGCGTTTCCCTTCCAGTCGTCTCCCGGCGAAAACCGTCGAACGCGACGCGTTTTTCTCCGAGCGGAAAGGGTTGATTACGATTCAGGGTGCGGGTCCGGTGATATTTCACCTCCTTTCGAGGCTTTACGATCGGACGTTTTTAATTTCCCGCGCTCTCGCGCTGCTTGCACACCTGAAGAGCGAACAGGCCGAATGCAAATTGTGACAGGAGAATTATGCGCCCCCGTGAAATTAATGCTTCCCCGAGATCAGCCGACTTAATAGACCGTTGCGAGCTCTCCGGTCGCGAATTTATTCACCCCTGGAACTTAATATTGCTGCGAACACGGTGGACTAACTCGGCAACGATCCTGTCGCAGGTAGAGCGACGAGGATGACGGGGCTCGTCGTTGATTTCGATCGTCGCAAACGAACCACGGTTCTAATCTGTCTGGTATTCGTTCTTATCGTTCCTGTCGGAGCACTGGACAAGCATGAGCACGCGTATGACAATGAGAAAAATGAGGGAGGACCGTCCAAGGATCTCGGAAGATCGAAACTGTCTTCTCGACACGCGGATCACGAGTCAATGGTGAGCTAATTATTTCTACTGAAATAAATAATTCGATTTTTTATCCCGAGGCGTAAATTTAACTCTAAAGAATTTAAACTAATAACTAATTTGGGTTAAGCAAGTGAGTATTCATACAATTATAATTGTTTATATTCTCCTTTTTTCTTTTTCTGCTGATTGGGTTTTTAAGGTATTGTTTCCTTTTTCTGCATTTGGTCTAACAACCATGTATTAATTAGAAACGAATTCTTACAGACGCAATTACAATGAAATAAGTTTCTTGAAAATGATCCAAATTGTGGATCGAAACGTCGAAATATTGTATGTAAATTTGCAAAATAGCTTAACTATTGTCAAGAATGATCGTACCAGCGCGCCAATAACATTCAAATATTTATAAATAACTGTCGATCGAAAGAAAGGAAAAGTTAAATTTAACGTAAGTCTAGCACGATACAGCAGCAGAAAGAATTAATTCAATTAATTGTAGGCTTTCATGCAAGTTCCTGTTTGATAAATATCAGACTGTGTGAACGAAATTCACAACGATGAAAATAGAATAAAAATATGGAAAGAATTAGTGTAAAAAATGCTTTAGTATTTCCAATAGAACCAGCCTGTCTTTCACAAATTTTCGCCACAGTAGTCGTGCGTTTGAAGTGATGGTCCTCGAAGGACTCGAAGAACGTCTCGATCGTGGTTCCTTTCGGTCTCTCCATCAATCGAGGGAGGAGCCAAAAGTACAGCGAGCATAATCAATCACGAGACGTTTTCGGGCGTAATACGCGGGCCGGAGGGGTGTAGACAGTCCGCATAGTTCCGAAACGGAAACGGTAATATCGCTGGCCCGGGGCGAACCACCCCTTTGTCATTTTGTCATCCGGCGTAAGGACGAATCGCTGAGAAGAGGGAGTGTAGGTGAAGGGAACGTGCCACCCAGGCGAAGACAAAGTCCGCCGAACAATATGTTTCCCGCGAAAAGAAATTAACGTGAGAGAGAAAGAGATTAAAACGTGTCCGAAAAAAGAGGAACTGTCTGTGTGTGTGTGCTGTCCGTCGGTCACAACGAATCCACCCGCACGAGCTTTAAGAGAATCCGCAATCTCTCTCCTTGATCATCTTACCCTAAAGCAGGTGAAAATGAAATGGTCGCATTCACGAAATTTTTATTTTCCTTTCTGACGTGAAAAAATGTTTACGGTACCGTCAAACTGAAAACGTGAATGCATGTCTCGTGCATTTATTTCGTGGGTGATGGTACTTTAAGAAATGTGGAAATAATTAACAGGACCACGATGATTTTGGTGAATAATTCGTTAAGAGTGGATAGCAGAATTGTCTACGGTTGAACGTGGCAGCGGAGGGTGGTTTAATATTTCTGGGAGTAGATTCGGAATCTTAGCTAGGCCGTGAAGCAGGGAACGGTGAAGAAGGGGTAGCTCATAAAATAGAGAATCGCAGTCCGCGAGCCAATAACAGGTGCACACGCACACCTCTCCGAGGCAAATGAAAGCGGAGGATTTACATAACATTCAACAAGTGATCACAGGGGAATATCAAGTTTCATTGCGGGCGAGGCGATGAGCGCGTTGGTGAAGGTAGACGGCCAGGGTGCAAAACGAGAGAGAGAGAGAAAGAGAGAGATTGTCTCGAAATCTTCGCAGCGTTCCAGGGCAAACAATGTCCCCGAAAAAGCGGTACAAAGTAAAAGACATTAAAGCGGGACTTCATTAAGGTCCGCAGAAACGGAGAAAAACGTCACCGCAAGCCACCGCGGTCCTCCGACAGGCCTCCGCAGGGGTTGGAAAACGAAGACGGCGAGTGTTTATTTAGTTAAATGCCGCGTGTAATTGGGTGTAAGGCTTCTCGTTTCTTTCTTCCTTTTTTATCGCTCTTTCTCTCGCTCGTTTTTTCGTTCGGCGCCTCGACCAACGTCGACGACAACGGCGCGAAAAGGGCCAACCCCGTATAGCTGGTAAGGGCAGCAAGCAGTTCAGCCCTTCCTCCGGTCTGGCGTTTCCACGGTCGAGGCTTTCCACCCCTTTTTCCCGCGTGCTGGCAGCCACCTGATGGCTGGCTGGCACAAGGGCCCGCCGGGAATGAGATGCAGATTGCCAGAGGCCACTTCAGCCGCTAGAGGGAGTGAATTTTTAATAACACCGTGCCCGTATCCGCGGCTGCCCCGCGCGTTCTCCGCGTGCAATCCCATTGTCTTGGCCGCGTCGTACGCGCTGGAAAAAGGACGACGATGCGTAGCGGACACCGCGCCCGCTATTATTATTACAGCCGCAGAATTGTCAGCGACAGGACACGCCCGGGTCTCCGGAACATCCCGTTTCCCTCCCCCAACCAGATCCAGTCTGGACTTGCTGTGCTAGAATCCAATATCTCGGACTTCCACAATCCTTAACACGTTTCATGCCACGTGTACCATTGATGGCACACGGTCCTGGTGACATATATATGCGCTAGTTACATCAAGATCGAGAATATATTTCTACTAAAAGAAGGTGGCACTGTACAAAATGCGGTGTAGAACAAAGCGCATAAGCTTGTTTAATTGTCGAGCAACAATGGTCCTGGATCTTCTAGAATCATACCACAAACATTTTATCCAAGAATCAATGACCTTCCTTGTTTCGAAGCTTGACAAAATCTGGACTTGGAGCCCGAAAATCGGGACGCTTCTTCTATTGCCTGCCTCTAGAGGCCTAACATCTGTCCTAAATTTCTAGAGTGTATACTTAGTCAGGCTCGCGAAACAGGAAGACAACAGGTTGCACTACCGCAATTTTGCGACGAGCCCTTTGTCTCATTGATCCGGTCGCTTCTCTTCTCACAGGGAAAGAGCAGTCGAGTCCACAGCGGTGTTCAATCGTCGAAGACAAACACCGGGAACAGTGTGGCGTTGAACAGGTTCCTGGAGAACGTTCTCAGAGCCCAGGACGATTTCAAGTGGATAGACCAGGCTGTGCGCGAGGCTAATCGCGCCAAGTATTGGGAGAAGTGAGTTCCGGGAATCGACTGGTTAGCTACCCGCGGTGTCATGAATTAAAGATTGAGAAATTTTGATGGTTGTCTCCTCTGTAATTCTGATCACTGTTCGATCAGATCGCCGATCAAACGCGTGCCTGGATCCACGCCGGTGCACGATCGAAATAGAAATAAAGTGAGGAAGAAGAGATCTTACGACAATGCCATCTTCCGGAAAGACTTCGACTTGCAGAATGGGTACAGAAACGATAATCGAAATTAATTATATTGTACACTGACGATGTGTAAATTTTTAGAGTACCGGAAACGGGGCAATCCTCTTTAAAAAACAAGATGACCGATGTGTTAAACGATATACCCAAAGACTGGACCAAAACGGAGGACATTTGTTCATTGAGCGAGTGGTTGAACTCCAAAGAACCCGAAGTAGAGAAGCCGTGGGATCGATGGATCCGTGATTACGAAGTCGACCCCAAGAATCACCTGCTCGCCAGAGGTTTGCTAATCTGAACAATAAAAATTGTTTGTATTAATTTCACGATGCCTATTGTTTCATTTTTCTTTTAAGTGGCTATATCCTGCGACAAATGCAGAACATTTTTATGAACTAACTAGCTGCACCCGCGATTTTGTCCAAGTGCAACAACAAATCCTGATTGAGTAGTAACGTAATTAAATTTCCAATCGCTAAGCTGGTCTCGGATAGAGATTTTGTTTTTGGACAACAAAATTTAACGAAGATAATTAAAAAATGATTCCAAAAAATATATTTATTACGATAGTAGGTGGGAATAATTTTTTTATGAATTTTAATGGAAATGTCACAAACAGACAGACAGACAAACACGATTTTATTATTCAGGGTGTCTCAAAATTCCTTCAACATCCAGATATCGGAGATTCCTGAGTTCATTTGAAGCAACACAGGAAAACACGGACCACTCAGAGCGCGGTTACAGCGGATTGATTAAACTTTAGCAGAACCTGTCGCCAAGTCGGATTCCGTTCGCTATAGCCGCGTTGTGATCGGTCCGTGTTTTTCGTTAATAACTCCTTAAGAATTCGGCGGACGTCATTTTTGCAAAGGAGAATGTTGCTTCAAATGGACTCAAGAATCTCCCATTTCCGGATGTTGAAGGAATTTTGAGACACCCTATATATACAGATAGAGATAGTGATTATCACTTGAATAGAATATTCGAAAAATTCTTAAGCACTCTTACAACTTTTTAAAGCTACAAAGGATATGTCTAAACACCAACGCGAATCAGCACCTACGCTGGAGTCGCTGAAGGAGTCGCTGCTGCAGCTGAAAAAGAGCCTAAGCGAGCCAGACAAGAAGGTCCACGACACTGTCGGCAACGTGGACACCGAAGAGGACGCTGACGAGGAGAAAGTTCGAGGGAAGAAGAAGCACGAGATGAAGGAAAACGACGACGACTCCGATTCTTCTGGGTTAATCTCCAACCTGAAGAAACGCGAGAGGGCAGCTCCGGGAGATCTGGGCGATAAGAACGGCCGGAAAGTGTGGAGAACGAAACGGACTGAAGTTAATAACGTCGATGGTAGCCCGAAACTCTTTCACCGCGCGGGGTTTGGGGCGCCGTCCCTTGAAGAGGAGACTCTGAAAGAGCTGCACGACCGTGAAAGACGCAGCGAAGGGACTGTGGCCGAGAAACGTTATTTAAACAAGAACACCGGAGAGAATCTCTCGGCAAAGAACGCGGAGAGTCAGCAGGGAAATTCGATACTGGAGGGAGTATTTTCCAGTGACCCTGAGAAGGACACCTCGAGCGATCTGCAAGAGGTCAAGCAATACAGCAACCTCCAATATGATTCTGAGAATGATCAGAAGAATCAGATGGCAGATGTCTCTAAAGATTCTAAAAGTGTAGATGATACGAACATCTCGAACGATTTACAAAGGGATAAGTCGATCGTCAACTTGAAAACTAATCAGCAGACTCAGGAGGCAGGAGAAGTTGGCTCTGCGAATCCTGAAGCAGTCCCGGAGGAACTATCTAATATCAATGGCTCTGATAAGAAGGACACCTCGAATAATTCACACGAGGAAAAGATTCCTAGCAACGTCCAAATTACCCTAAAGATTGATCAGCAGCCTCAGCAGGCAAGGAATATTGGCTCTGTAAATCCTGGATCTGTCCCGGAGGAATTATCTAATAATAATGACTCTGATAAGAAGGAAACATCAAATAATTCGCAAGAGGACAAGGTATCCAGCAACGTCCAATCTAAGACTGATCAGCAGCCTCAAGAAGCAGGGAATGTTGACTCTGTAAATCCTGGACTATCTAGTGGCAATGACAAGGACACTTCGAATGACGTGCAAGAAGATAAGTCGATCAGCGTCGTCCATGCTGATTTCAAGAATGATCCGAAGAATCAGGTGACAGAGAACGGCGTCTCCGATTCGAACGGGATGGAGAAGTTGTCGAGGATCGCGGAAAAGGGTGAAAATCTCGTGGGAAATTCTTTGCGAACGTTTGGACCAGCCTCGAATGGATTACAGGCCAGTCCGAGTACAGAGGAGCAGGAGGATGCTCGCGCGAGTAAAACCGAAGAGGCTGTCTCGGCCGAGGGAGGAGAACAGGCGATCAAAGTCTTGGAACCTCAGGGGCGTCTGTGCGAGGACTGCGAGCACACAAAGGGCGTCCTCGGCTCGGATAAGAGCGGGCCTGGGAAATTGTCTCAGAAGTCGATGAAGAGGGAGGAGCCGGGGAATATTAATATTATCCTCAAGTCGGAGAACAAGGATCTGATCCAGTTCAGCGACAGCCGAGGTTCAGGGAACGATCGTCCGTTCGTGGTGAACACCCTGGACGTCAGGAAGAAGTTTGTCGTAGGGAAAGAACCTGGGAAACCGGACAAAACTGTGTCCACGGTCTTCAACGTGCAGGTGGAGAAGGCTTTAGACGATTCCGCTGAGAAGAAGGACCACTGTAAACGCGACAATGTTCCTCAAATCACCGATGGAGCCAGTATTTTTGGGCTAGGCAAGAGCAAATCGAATGATGATTTATTCAAAGATACTTTCGCGTTCGTGAACAACAAAGAGGCGTCGAAATCGCAAGAATCGCTGATCAACGGAGACAAAGGAGACTCGCAGGTATTCTACGACGATCCTTCGAGCAGCAAAACTAACGTGAACACCGACGAGATTTCGCAGAGCAAGGAAATTTCTAGAGAAGATACTAAGAGCCAGGAAGAACAGGCAGAAGGGGATGCGAAAGGGAAATTGATCGAAAACAATGATGCACCGTCCGAGCCGGCTACCTTTCCAACCGCTGTCAGCTCCTCATTGACGAGCAACGATTTTAAACCATACGTGGGAAGTAAAAGGAAGACCTATCATGAAATAATGATAGACCCCGAAGCAATGTCCGATCTGAAATTGAATGATGCATTCGGACGGAGGATACTACAGTATATGGAGTATTCGAACGACGACGTTGAGAATGCTGAATTGAATTACAACGACAAGGAAGAGGAGGACAACCTACGGGCTGGAGAGGCCGGTGAGCTCGCTGCGTTCACGATCGCTTTCGAGAGTAATTTTCGCTAGCACTCGGCTATTTCGAGAATTTACAAATGCGATTATTCCTGTGACTCCGGATTTTATGCATTCGCGGCGTGGTTGACCTATTCAGACTCGGAACGGCGAGATACTTGTTTAACACTAGATTTACCAGCTATTTAAATATACCTATTTCTACCAAAACCAGTCTGGATGACTGGTGTATACGAAAAAATGCTTATTGAGGCTTCCAGTCTTTATTCATTCTTAAAAAATTACAAAAAAAGTTGAACAATATTAATTGTAATAGATAAATGGATTTATAGACATTGTCAAATAACAAAACGCTTAATTGTTTACAGTTTGTCGGTCACAATTTCTACATATGTAGATTTTGCTGTATGTACACTTTCCGCATACACTTTTTCTGCGTGTATTGCAAATATTTGTTGTCTTATTGTTATTGCAATATCCTATTTGACACCATTTGCGTACAGGAACCGTACCACTTGTAGTTGGTATATCAGCTTCGTGTGGTTTTTGCCTTGAAGTCTGTTTAAAAGTAGCTTAAGAAAATCGTAGTATTTTTCTTTCGATTTGCAAAGAATCATTAAGCCACAGTAATTTTGCAAAGTCACTTCTCTTAAAATATAATAGAATTCCCGACAGGGAAAATCAATTTTTTACGAGTCACAGGTTTTACTATCAAAAATACGACGATTGTGGTAAATAGATTTGGCTTGTGGCAAGGTGTAGCAACCGAGAATTAATTTCTAACGTGACCTGAAGTGACTGTAGGTTTTCCGAAGATTCGAAAAAGATCGACGACATGTGACTGAAACGTTGTTGAACATGTTTCGCAGAGAGCAGCGTGCAGTCGGAGAGGAGAGAGCGTTCGGCGTCGGCCGATAAGGGAAAGGCGAAGGTGAACGTGCTGATAGGGGACAAGATGAAGAAGAAGAAGAAGACGAAGCGAGAGAGCGTGAGAAAGCGACGCGATCCGATTAAGTTCATCGCGTACTACGACTACGACGATGACGATGTCGAGCAACAAGTTCGCGACGCCGCGGGCGAACAGGAACGGGTTAAAACAAATTCTGGGCTGAACGCGATCGACTCGAACCTGGGGCTCGGTAATCACGCGTGCTCTTCCCGATCGTCGAAAGTTCAGAACCGGGACACCTAAGGTCTCGCGAAGTCGGATCTCGAGAACGTTTTCGTTGTCGATCGTTCGCTGAACCATTATCACTAGAGTGCGGATTTTATGCATTTATGACAAAAACCGGTAAATGCAAATTGAAACATAAAAGTCGATTCAATAATGCACACATGTAATCCTCGAGCTGTTAAAATTGTTGAAGGTATAAAGAAATTTTTATATGATCTTGCATAAAGAAATAAAAAAGATTTATATAATTACTTTATATTTAATTTTAAATTATCACTTTCAATTACTTCAATTTCTTAAGATATAAAGAAATTTTTATATGATCTTGCATAAAGAAGTAAAAAAGATTTATATAATTACTTTATATTTAATTTTAAATTACTTCAATTTACGTAAAAGTTACCTTAAACAATGATATAGCAATTTTTGTTAAATCGGTAAAGTGAGTGATTCCAGTTTCTTGCAACAAAAATATTTCGCATAAAGATCCGCAGGCTAATCATCGTAGAATACATGTGTTCACTGACATTTGTACCACAACAGAAGCCACAAAACCGCCGGAAAAAGTCGATCAGCAGGACCAGGAGATGGAGAAACAGTGGAGGCGTAAGCAGAACATGACGAACAAAATTCCTATCCAGTATTTTCCACCTGATGAGGACCAGGCGAATAAGAATACGACTGAGAAAGAATCCTCGGACTTGTCTGACGTGGGAACCATCATGGTGGATCTGGATAGGTCCAGTCAGCAATCAGGCAGGTTAGATCAAGGTGAAGACGACGTGATCGTGGCAGAACCACTGCACAAGTTGTATTTTAAGACTTCGTTTGTTAGATTAATTGGAAAGAACGATTTATTGTTGTTCTTACAGGTCAAACAAGCTTCGCGAAAATAAAGAAATGAATCTCCTGGACGACGTCATCTTGGAACCAATTAAATATATCATGAACATGGACGAGAAGATGGTTCCCGTGTCGATAGACAATGATCTGAAAGACTGCCAGTGCATGGAACCCAAGTATTCACTAACAGTAATCAATGTACTAAGATCGTGTGATTAAAATATTTTCTACATTGCAGAAACGACAAAAAACAAAGCGTAGAACCACTGTACGAGGAGATGAAGCAGTTATACGACTGGAGCGAGGACGTGGTGAAGATCAAGCCGAGGATCAAGGGAGATCAGAGATTGTACCACGAACCTGACGATGAAGAAGATCTAGCGACGAATATGGTTGTGGAGCCGGTCAGAGATCGAGCCGAGAGTCCACAGAACGAGAATAGAAATGCAGCTTCTGGTAAACTTCTCGTGAAAAAGTAACATACTTTATTAATGATGTGTATAATTGTGGAGAATTAATTTTACCATTTAAAATTTAAGATTAGAACAGTTAAGGGTTTAACCCATTGCAGTAACATTTTCTTTACAGTCACAACGATGAAAAATTATCCCGAAAAGTGTCGTAAAAGATGGCTACATTTATTTGCATGCTTAAACATAGATTAACGCTAGATAATTCGTATTTGTTAGATTGAAATTCTTCTCGATCGAAATTGTAGTAATACTAAATTTTTTTATTTCGGCGCACGGTTCGATCATTTATAGACTAACAGCTCCTTACAACTCCTTACTTTATTAAGTTAAAAAAAAGTATTTTTATTGCCACAGCTAGTACGTGTGTTATAATTTCTTTTTTCTGCGTCAATTTTACACAGCTGTGCCGCAATATAGGTTTTCGAAATTCACTGAAAACGTAATATTTTTCAGACGCAAAAATGTATCTCTTCAAGATGGTCCACATAGGGATCGAAACGTCGAGTTAAATTAATTTGCAAACTTGCTGTCAGTCTATAAATGATCAAACCGTGCGGCGAAATCAAAAAATTTATTATTCGTTAGACTTTGCTAAAATCTTCATGCCGAGTCTGACTCGTTAAAATATGGCAATTGGTTAAGAAAAGGTGTGAATGATTGTACCGCGCAACGGATTGAGATCGATGACGTTGTTCAGACCCGAGCCCGAACCTGCTTCCTCTGTTGGTGGTGCAGGACAATCCTGGCAGCATGGCGACGGCGGAAAAGTCGTCCCCGGCCGAGTCGTCGCAACAGCTGGATAGCAGTAACGTTTCCCGTAGTAATTATATCGCCCTTAAAAGCACGGACGATATGTTTAAAGGCGGGCCGGAGCAAGCGAACAGCAGCAGCAGCACCGGCGAGGAAAAGTTACGAGTAGCGGCCGGTATCGGGGCCGACGGCGGCGGGCCGCGTTTACAAAAGGTGAAAAACCGCACCTAAGCGTTCCCGATAAATTATTGCCCCGACTTACTTTCCTTTCGCTCTATAAACCTTGAATCGCAGGTGAACGGAGGGAGAAACGACGCGGAGGCCGGGGAGAAGGACGCCGCTCCCGGTTGGTCATTAACAGGCGGCCGGCAATATATTGACACAGATTCGCGGTCTCCTTACGAAAACCGTAAATATTCCATGCCACCGGCAGCCCAGTTCCACCGGGAACAAGTCCAAAATCGAGATCTAGCGAAACAAACGGTAATTAGCCCGAGGGATCTACAAGAGTCCTTCGTGGACCCATCGGACTGGCTCGATGATCTCGACGAGGACATGACTGTGAGACTGGGCAGAGGTTTGAAGACCATCCAGCATTTTGATTCGTCCAATCTGACCGAGAATTCGATTTCGTCCATCAACGAAATCGCTCGAACAAGTTCGAAGACACCGAAACCGGACACTTCCGAAGTTGGCTTCGTCGTGGATCCAGCTTCAAACCCGCAGAGTTCAGGGATAAGGAACAATGCCAGAGTCAGACGGCAGGCAGATCCTCGTTACGATGCCAGCGAGCATCAGCGCGATTTCGATGCTGCTGACTACAATTACTCGCCGGATCCTGAGGCGAACAATCGCCTGCAGCTTTCGGACTCGAACACCGATGTGGAGTACGATTACCCGGAGGACAAGCTGGATTACAATTATTACACGAAACCAGTGAGAAGTGCTAAACCGAATAAAGTCGATGAGAAAAAGAAGAAAAAGAAGAAGAAAAACAGTCGTGGACACAAGAAGAAGAAGAAAGGACGGAAGCAGAACAACCGACAGCGCAGACATCGCAAGAAGCACTCGAACGACTCCAAAGCGAAAAGTCACCAGAAGGAGCACACGAAAAGAGTGTCCAAGAACGTGAACCATCATACTAATGCGAGGAAGAGTAAAGCTGATCATGGTGTAGGGAAAAGGCATCATCAACAGTCGTCGCATAACCGAAAGAGACATCCCAAGGAAATGGCTGTCGTCGATGTGAGCGATTCCGAACTGTCAGAAGTGATGAAGAGGTTGATGATTTGATTAAAAAGAAGGATGTACATTTTTAGAATCCAAAGGATCAAAAGAAGAAGGCGGTCTCCTTGCTCCTGGCTGCAGACAATATGCAAGATGAATCCCAAATGGATGCTGCCTTTCATGGCGAGCTTGCGGGGAAGATTGTGGAGCAAGTTTTCAGTCAGGTATCTTCGAAACGAATCTGATAATATTCATGTTCAACACGGTTTGCGCTTGGAAGGATCAATAAATTTGAAACTGTCCAGGTGCACGAGAACAAGGACCTGAAAGCGTCCCTAGGCCCAGGACTCAATCAGAATCATAAAATCGAGGTCGCTGTGGCAACCAACAAGAAGTATCGACAGGCTCTCGACGTCAACCAGGTGAGTTAAGGAGTTCACCATACATTCTACTGTGTCCGAGAAAATTGAAATGATCAATTTCATCAGACCAAGCACACGGAGGAGTTGATGAAGAAAGTTATGCAAGTGTTGGATAGTTTGATGTCCGAAGAGGTTGATAAGAAAACCTGCACGCCTCTCCCACCCGATCTGAGCGAGTTTCTAGGATGGATGTTGGATGTGAAATCTAGGGGAACTTCTCCAGAACAGGTGCGAGTCTTATCAGCGTCGTAACTGATTGAGATAATTTTTTGCTGACATTAGTAATTTTATCAACTATCGAATTTGATTCCAGTTAACACTAGTGCCCCTGGTGCACTCGTTGCAGCCAGTCATGCACTTCCCACAAGACAAGTTCCTCTTCCAGCCCGGTTTAGGAGAAGAAATAGAGGAAGGGAGCATTAAAGAGATGCATAGGAAGCTTCGATTAATAGAGGGTCTGATAAACGATTACCGCGCATTATCGGAAACGGAAAAGTCGAAGGTTCAATCCGTCCGTGACTACTTGGTAAGTACCAGCCACCCACTATCACTTAAAATAATTCCTAAAATGAATCTGTAAACAACGCAATCCTAATTTTCCCACCTGCTTCCACCAGGGGAAACAAGTGAATTCTATGCTGGAGTACGTGGATGCGAAGCAAGAAGCAGAAGCAAGGTGGTCTTCGCCCAATCAAATTGTTCATTATCAGCCGGAATTGCGAAACGCATCGCACGACGACAGATTCAATCGTCCAACGCGTTTCTCTTCAGCGTCGAGTATCGTTAGTACGCCGAAGCTGGCTAAGAAGAGTTCCTCCAGGGGCAGGAATGATCTTCGAGACAGTATGTCGCAGGTTGCGCGAGTGTTAACGTAATTTGCCGCGCGTTCCCACCGTGGTGACAAAGGTCTGCCGTCTGCGTTTCAGGGCGCAGGGTTGTCAGAAGCGTGGACAAACGTCCAAAGCTTCGTAAAAAGCACAGAGCGAAAGGGGAACGTGAAAGGAGGCACGGGAGACGTCACAAAGCTGCGAGTGCTATTGATCAACCGCGACACAAGGACGCTGGCCACAAAGCAGCAGCGACGCGACAGAAACGCGACTACCTCGACAAAGATTTTTGGGCCTCGTTCCACCAGGGGTACGAGGAGCCCGTGATCTACAATTCCATGGATATGATCGACGCGCAACCGACCCACGAGATTCCACAGAAAGTGAATCCTGAAGAAAAGACCTCGGAGAAGTATGCATCTCTGCGCAGTGGGGTGGTCCTTATTTTTCAACTATCGAATTTTTTGTGCGACAACCCCGTAGAATGGTGCCACTGGACGAAAAAATAATCGGTGCAAAATTTGAAATTGATCGAATAACGGGAAATGGTGCCAAGTTGACTTTGAAATTTTTTTAATTTTGTAACTCGGTTTTCTGCACTGCAGTATATGGTCAGCATATATGTTTATATATCGTTGAATTTGTCTTTTTACACATTATAATAATTTAGAAAGAAAATGTAATATTGATTTTAAAAAAATTCAAGACCTTGAAATCTCAAAAATACCACGCTCAGCAGTGTCGTTAACAACTCTTAATTTTTGTACAATGTTTAACCCACATTTGAAATCCTCGTCATCTTCCCATGAATCGGGATCTTTTTTAAAAAATTCTGTAGGAATTGAGAACCTTTCAAAAATTTTAGTATTTCGTGGGAAATAAAATATTCAATTCCTCTATCAGCATAGTTTTTTAAGTCTTGAGGAGTTATTTTATATTTTTTACAGGATTCGTCGAGTTCAATATTAAGCGCCTCCATTAGACATTCCCATTTATATATCCTATCTTACAGAAAAAATGCAGATTTTATAACTATAATGAAATAATTTTTACTCTCAAAATTAAAAAATTTTCAAAGTTCAAATCGAAAAAGTTTCAAATTTTCCACAGATTATTGTTTCGTCCAGTGGCACCATCTAGGGGTCGTCCCACAAAAAATCTGCAAAATTATTTTCGCCAAGTATAACGAAGGTGCACCCTACTGCGCAGACATAAATGCGTTCCTAGTTCGATTGTTTGAACACCGTTCATTCCGGTGCGTTTTTATATGATCACAGAAGAAACTCGTCGGGAGAAGTGCTCGTTGAAGGATTAAATGATTCTAAGTCGAGTAGTTCGGAGAAGGAGACTGCGACGAGGTCCAGCGTATCCGCGGGACAAAGTATGTTAGTATGCGTAGTAGAGTACGTACAAGATTCGCAGACTAACGATTTGCTAACCGGTGGCTGCATTTATTGGAAGTTTCAGAGGCAGCGGTTGAGGAGGAGCCGATAACGGGCAAGAACCAAGTGGAGGACGAGGTTCTGTTGCTGAACAAACGTCAGTCGTGGAAGAAGGAGAACGAGGAGCAGCTGGAGGAAGTCGCTTTCGGCGAGGATATGAGAAAAGGGTTGCTGGAGAAGGAGCTGTTCGAGAAACTGACCGAGATCGACAAAGAGAAAAGCGGTACGGGGACCGCGAGTAAGGACAATGGTTCCTCGATCAAGGACAATGATTTGTGGGTGCAGCACGCGCCCGATCACACTAGCAAAGATTACGATACTTATTTATCGGATGAGGACAAACTGCGAGCGCTCAAGGAGAAGATAAATGTTTATTCGGATAACGACCGCGATACACGTCCCTAGACAACGGGTCAGAAAGCTTGAACACGTGGTGGAAGAAAGTTCGAGAGCCGGCGAGTCAACAGCAAGTTCACCCCGCCAGCCGATAAATTACGAGCTTGGCCCGTAGATGTTAAAGAGACGGGGAGAACGCTCGATTAACAACCACCGGATTGAACGCTGAAAAAACTAACGATATCGAATCGTGTTCTTACCCGGGAAAGCTCGACAAGCTACACGAGCCCCGGGAAGTCTCGAAGAATGTCGAACATCCACCCCGAAGTTTCGCTAACTTCGCGAGGGAACTAAAAGCGGATCCTTTTAACCGGTGTCGCTTAGCCACGCAATAAAGCTGGAGCTGCGCGTTAAGATCAACAATTAATAGCTGTATGAATTTGTAATAAAATTTTACTTCGGCATCCAGCTGTGATTTTTTTTTACATTCTTCAAGATTCAGAGTTTCAAATTGTAGACGGTTGTTGACAATCGACTCGAGCCAACGGCCTCGAGTAACGGTAGGTCTTGCTTGTAAATATACAAGAGTGAAAGAAAAAGTGCCGTTTTTCGTAACTATTGTTTTGACTTTGGCACCGCGGCTGTCAATGTCCACAATTTGAAACTCCAAACGGTTGCGTAACACACGATCGTTACATCGATATTGCGCCAATCACATACAACCACATCTAGTCATTCGCCGACTATTTAAAGGCCCTCCCTTGGCGGAAGGCTGACTCCTCAGTTCAAAACCATTCGTTACAAAGTGAAACAAAACCATTACGCCTTGCTTGATTTTCGTTAATCGTTGCTCGCTCGACCGAAGTCCGAAGTCAGTGTAATTGATCACGCGTGCATTTTCATGCATAAAATTGGAACTGCAAGCATCACCACGCGAGTAAGTAAAATAAAGTGGATTTTGCCTTCATATTACATCTTTGGCACCCATTCGTGCAAGAACGCAAAAATCTTGATTCAACCCGGCGTCAAGTCGCAAACTAAACATACATCTACGTGGAAAGCACATGGAATTTTGATTTTGCATAAAGATCCACAGTCTACCGATGAGGAACGTTGGAGCAGAATGAGATTTTGTTGAGCTGCGTCTGTCGAAGGGCTCGGAATTTTCGCTGGTAATCGAGTATGCGAATAAAGTAGCCACTGTGGGTGGAGGAGGGATAGAAGGGTAGAGTATTTACAGGTAGAGTAATTGTATTTGCGATAGAATCGGAGCGACGCCGTGTAATATCGTGGTAAACCCGACGCGGCGGGGTTCGGAGCCGCGGTTCGGCTCTGCTCTGCTCGGTGGAGCGCTGCGCGGCGCGTCGTTGCCTGACAGCGGCCGTCTAAATAATTTCATCAGATACATCGATCGCCGATGAGCTTTATCGTAATTGACACGTTCGGTCTATCTGGCCGACAGCCGGCCCTGCGAAACCTCGTAAATCGTCCTGTCGTTGCGATCAACTGGACGGCCTCTCGCGTGTTTGCACGCGCGTACAACGGACCCGCTAATCTACCTACGAAAACCGGCCGGAGCCCTCGATTACCGAAGCTAATTGCTCTTCAAGAGTCACCGAGCACTTATGAATCCATAGGAAAATTCGAAAACTTGCGCAGATTCCAAACTATTTCGCTGAAAGGGTTTGTTCGATCGAATACAGTCGATTGATTTTCTGTTGAAAAATAGATAAATACAGGGTATCACAAACTTCCTTCAACATCCGGAAATGGTAGGTTCCTGAGTTCATTTGAAGCAATATTTTCCTTTGCAAAAATGGCGTACGCGGCTTTGTTAAGGAGTTATTAACGAAAAACACAAACCAATCAGAGCGCGGCCTAGACGCGTGTTGGCACGCGTCTATTGGCCGCCTTACCAACCAACACGTGTCTAGGTTGCGCTGTGATTGCTCGGCGTTTTTCGTTAATAACTCCTTAACAAATCCGCGGATGCCATTTTTGCAAAGGAAAATGTCGCTTGAAATGAACTCGGGAACCTCCCATTTCCGGATGTTGAAGGAATTTTAAGACACCTTGTATAACCACGTTCAACGGATAGACTATTATAATTTCAATAATTGTGAAATAAGAGATATCGAGAAATAAAAAAAGTCCAGGAGTTAGTAAATTAGGAAAGTAATCGAGTCGGTTGATTCTGGCTCGGTTCGACGCGTAAAAGTCAAACATCCGGGGGTGTGAAGCGGACGCTCCGCTTTCGCTTCTGGTTGTAACACATTTAAACAAGGTGTAATTGCGGTAACGAGGGGTGGCGGAGGGATGTAGATGGCGAGGGTTCGCGGTTTCTGCAACGCAGCTTGAACCGAATAAAAATTGTATCGAACGATCGCCCGGCCTGCACCACGAGAGAGCTCATTGAACATTAACGCCGCGGCGAGGGTTCGCCTCACCTTGCCCGGAATACATTTATACAGTAAATTATCGGTCCCCGGCGAGACAGACCGACAATTTTCTCCCCTCCTAAAATTTCCCGCGCTATATAAGAGCCCGGGACCGACGCGAGAACGTTGCACAGCAGAAATCGCGAGTCACCGAGCACATAGACGTTCCTAAACAGCCGTTTCGGAAATTAGAGCACGATGGTGCTTCAATAAATAACCAGCGTCCAATCGCGAAACGTTACACCGACAATCGGTTCATCGAGTTCGTGGACACTGAATTTTTGTATATTCGACAATTTTCTACATCGAATATAAGTCCAAGTAGTCCGCGTCTCCACCCATTAGACTTACAAAACATTCAATTTAAAAAATTTCTTTCTCTCTGAACAATTATTCACATCTGGACCAAAATTTGTCGTACTGACAGTACATCTTATTTACAGTATTTTCGATGGAATTGATTGATCGTGTGTTGCGATTTCGGTCATTTTCCTGAGCACCACAAAATGAGCAAATCCAGAGTCGGCCGCACGTATCCAGAAAGCCTTAGGAGGGAATTTTTGAAAAGTCACCCCCGTAAACTTTGCAACCTTATTAAACCCGGCGAGGGGTGTACGTATCCGGTTTTATCATGGAAGTTCCTCCACGAACGAGGGATTAGTGTTCCGCGAGACGTCTCTGCCCCCAGTGCATCGAGGAACGCCGGGAAACACCGTGTGCGTGTTCAATCCCTTTTAAAATCGCTGTTCTTCATTTTTATAAACTCCCTCCTACTAAATCTCGCCTACAACGGTGATCCAAAATAATCTATAACAATCTCCTAAGTAAAATCGGACGTTCACTCGCACACTCTCGGTACGTAAGGGTTGTTTCTCGAGTAAGACGCGTCGGTAGATTCGTCGGGAAAGTTGCATCAAAGCGATTGCATAAGCGCCGAGCGAAACTGATTAAATCTCGCCACGGAGAAAGAGTATCTCATCGCGACGCGGCTTTCTCTCTCTCCAGAACAAGAGAAGAAAAAAAAAAGAAAACGAAATATGCAGTCGCGAGGGCATAAGAGGAAGGAGTAAGGGGTGGCTACGAGATATCCCCGAAAAGTTTCCTCGTAAAGTAAGTCCACGCAGCGGAATTCCCCCGGGCCAATTAAAGTCCCGAAATCGGACTAAGCGCTCGCTTATGCAGGCGAGGGCAAGATGGAATACGGAAAAGGGACGGATCTAACAACCGCTTCGGCCTCCGCCTCCGCATCCGCGTTATTACTTATTCGAGTCGAGGATTTTAAGGGTGGCCGACGCGCGCGCGGATTTATTTAGATATTCCGGCGGCGAGCATCTGCTCGAGGTTCGACTGGCTCTCTCGCCTCTCTCTCTCTCTTTCTCGGCACGCTCTCGTTCCGCATTAATATACGGCCGGAGGAAGAGGGAAAGTGTGGCGGCTCGGAAACCCCCGCTATTTTTACATAACATTAAGTTGTTCCGTGTAACGGAGCCGCTCAGCTTTGCTCTGCTCCGCTTCGAACCGCTCCACACCGCTCCACACCGCTCCGCACCGCTTTGGACCTAGACTGCTCGGTGGTTGGGTCACTAATGGGGGTTAAAACGCGGAAGCTTGGCGCCGCGACACCAGACCTTGTCGAGTGAAATTTTCACCGATCGACTTTCACCCTTTCCAGTCGACGCTCCTCAACGGAACACGACTCAAACACCTCTCCACACGAGTAGTCTACGGGTTCTAGTCGACGATTACTCGTGCACGCACTCTCTCGACACCTGTGTTTTCGTTCACGGGAAAAAAACTCGCAGATAGGCGCCGCCACCGCCTATTGATTTGCTCCGGATGTCGCCGAGACGGCCGCGATTCGCTCTCGATGGATAATTTTTAATAACGCCGCGTTACCGGACCGTGAACGAAGCGTTAATCTTCGAATTTTTAGAGGATCGCGAGAGAACGGTGACAAACAGTCTGACTACAATGAAACCCGGCGTGTTCATCAATTAGAGAATATACTCGCGATAAGTACACATTGTTCGACGCGACGACCGAGCTCTATCGTTAGTCTCACGTTAGCCACGCTTTCTCAACGATCGCAATTTATTGCGATCCGGCCGATCGGACCTCTTAATTGGAGAACGAATTTGACTGCGGAATTATTCACGAGGGCTCGCTTCTCTGACGATTATGCTAGGCTGCATGGATACTCGGAGCTGAATGAGTCTCCGATCGCATCGTTTATCATTCGCACATCACTCTCGTGTCTTCTTTTTTTTACCTAGTCGTACTTTTATTTCTCTGGTACCGTCGTGATTGATAAAAAATAAAGTTTTTGAAAATACCACGTTTTTAAAAATGGACTAAAAAGTATAAAATAATTTTTCCTAGTCGCATACCGATTCCTAACCTCGTACAGGTAGTGGTGAAAATTTGTGATTGTGAATTTTAAATTGCTATGAAAATATTTGTAAGATTTCAAACGAAAAACGTGGGGTGCAAGAGGCATCGATTATTATCTTACAAGTATTTTCATAGCAATTCAAAATTCACAATCACAAATTTTCACCACTATCTTTACGAGGTTAGGAATCAGTATGCGACTAGGAAAAATTATTGTATACTTCATAGTCCGTTTCTAAAAACGTGGTATTTTTTAAAAATTTATTTTTATTTACCTAATTATTTTCTGCTTTTTAGTCTTGTGTATGTGAAATATTTCAATGGCTTTTTAACATTTTTACCAGCCCTGATAGCCAAATGGACTCCACGCGCAGTGCCGAAAACGAACATAACCGCATTCCACCAGCACTCCACCCGGTGGACTCCACGCGGAGGCCACCGAGTGGAGTCCAGATGGAATGCTGTTTCGGCACTGTGCGTGGAGTCTATTTGGCTATCAGGGATATCTCGTGTGTGCTACCAGTATCAATGCCATATCCTAACATATAAATGATGCTCTGATGATGCAATGTTCTAGAAACATCATTTTGATCGAATGATAATTATATTGTAAAGAGAAGTAACCTCAAAATTTTATTTAATTCTTCCGTATACTGTTTCTCGTCGGTGACTCTGGTAACACTGGGTAACACGAGGGCTGGCCGTATTAAACAGTGCGACCGTGCTGCCATCTTGCGGGGAAACGGAATCGAGCAGAGAGACGCATTCCACCTGGACTCCACTCGGTGGCCTCCGCGTGGAGTCCACCGGGTGGAGTGCTGGTGGAATGCGGTTATGTTCGTTTTCGGCACTGCGCGTGGAGAGAGGCCACGTGCACTCCATATTCTCTCCACCCGGCGCTCCGAGCGGCCTAAAGCGGGGGTCTGGAACGATACGGCACTCCACGTGCACTCCACGCGCTGCTCTCTGCGTGCTCTGAGCCGAACTTGGCTATCAGGGAGGTTATGAAATTATAACAGAGACATGTACTAAATTCCAGACTGGAATTAAGTAACGGTAAATATTCAATTGTTATTTCTCCTAGACGGATAGACTTAAAAAAAAAAATTTAATAATGCATTGTCATCCAGTCCTGAGCCATGTATCCAATTTCAAGTCACTAGCTCATCAGGAAGTTAGTTTAAAATCAATTGCAAAATTTGTCACCGAACAGACAGACAAACAAATAAGAAAGCGAGCTAATAAAAACGTGGTAAAATGGTTGCCACAGCTGTCTGTGCAGCGTCTACTAATACTACTTACATCAATTACTGAAAGATCGTACGGAATTTCGAATATTCTGCCGTGTGGGTAATAAATTATTCGCAACTCTATACACTATTCTCATACATTCGGCTAGTCGTTCAGCTAGTTACTTATTTACTGGTTAAAAATAGGAAATAGTAGGAAAATAGATGCTCTGGTTTCGTTGCTCTCTGGCTGATCTGTTTAATAAGTTCTACAAATAGCAGCATAGTAAGTAACAGGAAACAACGATTGAATAATTTTCAGTGTCTGTACTGGCACTAGAGTTTTTTCACCACTTTTATAAATTAGATGTTGTTATTGTTATCAATCGTATGTAACAACATGTGTTACAAATTTCAATTTCTATGTTAAGATTTTCATAAAGCAAGTGAGTAATAAAACACAGAACCTTGACAATGTAGTACAATCTAATTTTATTATAACATCTTTCACTGTTATAATTTCAGACGCAGTTTTTCTCCTTGCTTGGAAATAATCCACACAAGGATCGAAACGTTGAAAGTTTAAATTAATTTGTAAAATTACTTTATAGTGTTTCTTTGATCGAACCGTTGCGCCGAAATCATTAATATTTTTTCTGTTTTATCAATTAGAATATAGAAATGCAGTAAAAATTCGATCGAGAGAAATCAGCAAGCTGATGTAATGACAGACGATCGATTAGTTCGATGAATCGTTTAACCAGGGTTAGTAAATTCTGCACAGTAGATCAGATCCACCGCAAAACAAACTCCGATTCGTTTTCCACGGTCAGGGAAACGTTGCAGCACGTTCGGCAACAAAGGGGTGGCTGCCGCCACTATTGTTCCGGCTGAAGAAAGTTCGAAGAACGAGAAGCGAGTGCAGAGAAGAAGAAGAAAAATGTCGGAGAACGAGGAGGAAAAGGCACCGAGTAAAAATCCGTAGGCGGAAAGGGATCAGTGGGTGGTGGTTTGACCGGTGGGACAGGGTCTGGCACGCACCCCCGTATGACAGATGGTATTTTCGCGTATCATGATCGCGGCTAGGATAGTTTCCTATATCGTGGAATATAC
The DNA here is from genome assembly GCA_028455615.1 of Lasioglossum zephyrum. Lineage (NCBI taxonomy): Eukaryota > Metazoa > Arthropoda > Insecta > Hymenoptera > Halictidae > Lasioglossum > Lasioglossum zephyrum. Next base: position 14,793,510 of record CM052330.1, on the reverse strand, counting down.
AGCCCCGGCCTGGCATCGTCGACATGTCGATAGCAGGCCTCGCCGTGCGATACATCCACCGATATCCCCGTACCATGGGTATCCGCGGACCATCCCCTTCGTTCGACCGCTAAATGGCCAACCGGAGCCACCCCCATGGTGCTCAATTATTGATACTTACCCCTCGTGCCGCCTAGCATTTCCCCGGCTGCATGTTCCCGATGCGTTGTGTCCTTCGATCCTGTCTACGACGATGCATCCATCCTGCGCCAAGGACCAGCCTCGGACGCGACCATTTTCCTAAACAGATCCGCACGATAATCCACCGATATCCAAGACTATTAACCACTTCCCACATCATTTTAATCCTTAGAAATGAAATTTTACGATAAATATAAACTTTCCTCTTTCCGTAGTATATCCTCAACGTGAAAAAAGTTCTGATCGCTGTAATCGAAAAATAAATCATATTACAAGGGATTAAGAAACCAATAAAAATGACGTCCTGGAGAGAATAACGAGTTAAAGATTTTCAAAAATGCCTGTAAACTGTTTCATCAATTTTCTCTGATCTCTATTTCGAAGGGTTAATCGAATTGGCACATGAGTATCTTCCAGCAATGACTATGAACGTTTATTCTCGTTATTAAAATTAATCTTCAGCGAACAGTGTACAAAACTTTGGGAGTTTAACCGCGGGAGGATAAAAGATTGTAATTTGTGGTGCACGGGAATATTGTTGTAGGCTCCTTAAGTTGATCCTAATGAAGGAGGACAGCGGCGAAAGGAGAGAAAGAGAGACCAGAGGCGAAGGAACGACAAAGTTTGCGAAGTATCGCGAGTCGGTGTGGTTAGGAAATGGATGCGGGGAGGAGCTGAGAACCACTGCCGTTCGCAATGGCCTCGATTAACCGTTTGACCGGCTAGAGCGAGTGGTCAACGTTTTCCAGGCGTCCTGTTCCCGGTCTATTAGATCTGCAGGAAGCCTGGTGCAGATATCCGGAGGCTGACGTGCCGTTTCAATGTTTCTTTGCATCGAATTCTGGCCGAGGGACGAACTAAAGATCGACGGGAAAAAAAGAGAAGAAAGACGAAGGAACAGAGAAACGAAAGTGGCGGACCAACTACTGATTAAAAGTTTTCCACTCGACGCTCGTTCGTTGCGCCTGTGAATCCGGTTCGATCGTTCGACGTTAGATTAATCGCCGTCTTCGATCCCGAAGGAAACCAAAAACCGATATCAGCTTCGATTCTGTAGCTGCCGCGAACAGAGGAAGGAGATACCATGGAAAAGAGAGAGAAAGAGCAGAGACGAGAGCAGAGGAGAAAATGAAAACGAATTTCCCCCCGGTGGGCGTCGCGTTGTGTGCCACCGTCCTTGGAAAATATGATCCGCCCCCGCGGTCTTCTTCCCCGTGAACTTTAAGACATTCGTCTATTCGAGGCTCGTTCGTCAAGCGAACCGAAGAAAACGAAAAGAAAGGGAAAGAAAGGAAAGCGGGCTCCATAAAGCGATCGGAGAGACCCTCCCGCACCCCCTCGACTCCCCCCTTACACCCCCGTCCATAGACGCGCGAGGAGCCGCGTCTCGCCTCTAAGTGTATTAGACTCGCGTTTCGGGTCGTGGAAGAAGCTGCGGGGGTGGGTGCGAGCCGGAGGACGGCTCCGAAGGGTGCGAGAGGGTGGTCCGAGGCCTGTACCCCGCTAATGGCACCCTCGGGGTATTCCCGGAGAACCCTCTCGTATTTATTATTTAGCGAGGATACCGGTCGAAGCCAGAGCGAGAGAGAAAGGGAGAGTACGATAGGGAAAGAGACGAAACTACGGAGAAAGAGGGTCGAATAGGAAAGAGAAAGATAGAGGCAGCGCGAGATGGGGTCAGCTTTCTGGCAGGCCACGAGGATTTATCCGCAAACATCACACATCGGCCCAAGACTTCCGTCGAGCACGATTTCGGGAATGGAAACCGCAGGAAATTAACGGTGACACGTGGCTCGATCTGGACACGTGTTTAGCCGGCCGCTAACCATGAAAAACGAGACTGCGAGGCCTCGCGGTGTTCGATTTGATCGAGATGCTGCGAGTCGACCCTACACAATCTACAGATAATAGGTCAGCCGATGTTTCCGCAAAAGTGGGATCGATATTTTCCTTCTGACTTTTTAAGCTGCGCTGTCGAGATTGAGGGGAACGCTCCAGGGTATCGAGAATTAAAACGAGCTGCTGGAAATTGGGTTACAATTTATGTGCTTCGTCGCGTCGGTCGTTGTAGCTACCTTGTTGTCCCCAATGCAGATTATTACACAGCGAATTTTTATAAAGTAAAAATAGTTCTAACTCGATCGAAGCTAGAAATTTTTATCGTACAGGAAAAGTAAAGATTCGGTAAAAATTGCTGACGCAAACGGTCTCTGCCGCTCGCCGGAGATAAGTGTGTACAGAACGAACTTTTTTCTGGTACAAGAAGACAGGGATTCGCGGCATCGGAAAAGTCTATCATGTAACCGAATAAATGCGTTGCGGGAATGGTTCGGAGCCCGTCATTAAAACTGCGTTACACGGGAAGCGTGTGTATGGAAAAAGCGGTCGAAGATTCGCGGAGGACGCTATCAATCGGTGGATCGATCGGCAGATTACGCGAACGGCAAAACAACTGGAAAAAACATCGAGACAAAAACGGATCGGCTCTCGCGCGCTCGTTCCGAGGGGGTGGTTTTCGGTGGTAGGAAACGAGAAGCGAGGATGGCGGAGTAGGAGGAGGAGGAGGATGAGGAATCAGGAAAATCGGAAACAATTGTCGCTCGTGTAGGCTTTCGAGGAGAGGAGGCTTGTGCGCGCGCAATTTGCGCGTCAGGAAAATGCATGCTTCGATGGCAGCAGCTGCGGGACGTTATTGATACTACATTTCTCCCGATTTGACGAATTGCCCGGTTCGACTAATGGTCCGAATACGAAGGCCCCGGCTCCTGACTCGCGGCTTCCTGGCCGAACTGTTGACCCCTCGTAAAACCATAACCCGCTCATAATTCTCCGGGCATTTCGGTCTGGAGGAACCGTCACGTCGCTTCGGAGAAAGGAAAAAACGAGAACAAATCGATGCCGAGAAAGGCTGCCGGCCGTTTTCTTTCTGCTTCGATTCACTTTCGAAAAATCGATCCCGTGCTCGACTCCCAGCTGAAGCTCGCGTCACTGTTACTGGCAATTTAGGATATTTACAGGGCTCCCTCGCCTCCGCGAATCCTGCGGGACGCTGCGGAACGGTGGACGCTATTTTCTCTACGCTGCCGGCTCCAGATTACAGATCAAATGGGTCACCACGAAACCATCGACATGGAAACTGTACTCGATTTTTCTGCTAATATTTTATACGCAAATTTCACTGGAACTGGTATCGTTTTCAACGAAGTTACGTCTGACACTTCGTTTACAAAAAGTACAACATAGATAATTTATTCAAAGAAAGTCTGCAGAGTTACAATTGATCATAGACTTAATCGATTTCTACGCTTGATCGAAGGACGTTATCAATTTCAGTGAAACTATTAGCGTCAAGAACAGCTTGCAACAAATTCTGGGAATTTTGAAGTCTCTGCATGCTCCCAAAGGGAAAAGCCAAGAGAGCAAGAGCGATCAAGAGTTAAATTGTTCATAATAGAGTTAAGAGATGATCGATAACACTTACCAAGAGAGGATGCAGCTTCCTGTTCCACACAGGATGGTTCGAATAGTATCGTCAAGAGGAACAAAATGGTGAGCGAGAAATCAACGTCACAGAACCGACAGGGTGTAAGTTAGGAAAAAATAGGTCGATTAAGATTGTAGGTCTCCATCAAACTGTCTCTTAAAATATTCGGTGGCCGATCGAAACATAATCTGCGGAATGGAAGCGAGAGTGCCCGTAACCGAACACACGTGTTACACGTATCTGTCCGAAAGAGAAAAGGGGACTGAGGTATGCTCAGCGGTAGCCAACGATATCGTCGAACCTAACGAGAGGAAAAAACGTCAACAAAGACACATCCTCCCGGCGAGTGTACTCTAAGAATATATGCCAGCTGCGACCTGGTCTGCCTGGTCGCGAAACATCGTCAAAAAGTATACAATATCGACAAGTTCGAACGTTCAATAATTATTCAAATTGTTCAATTATTAAAAGGTAAAATGCTATTTTGACCATCGCACGATTTAGGTAACGGGAAATTAATTAGTTTTCGGAGACGTTTTGTTTTCCGCCGAAGTTCGATCTTTGATAAATGTTAATTAACATCCAATTACAAGCAATGATATTTAAAAATATCACGGGTCGTTAGCATACTTTTCAATGAGAAATTAACAAGTGAAATGTTAGCAGCGTCGGCACAATATTGTGTCGCCATCTTGATGCGACACTGTGAACCAAGTTTCGCGTCACTGTTACCCGTTGCGAATCATCGATCGCTCTTTGCCATTTAATTTTTATTAAATTTTTAAATTGTTAAGCTGGTTGTGTGAACCTAATATCATCCTCTTTCCTTTAATAAATATTAATAATTAGCAAATCGTATTGAAAATCATCGATGCATGATGGTTTGCCCTACTTACGCAACGTTACACCACATTACCAAATAGTTTCCGCTCCGAGCAGTTTGTCAATAAAAATTTCCGCCTGGTATAGACCGTCGAGAGCGGCAATTATTTAGCCGGCCGTTCTCGGAGCTTTTTTTCTAATATAATTAGGACATCGTCACAATTAAGGCACTCGTATTTCTTATTCTGCCCCGAATTGATTCAGAAAAATGGCCCTCGAAGCCGTGGGAGAAACGAAACTACATTATGCACAGGGAACCGTTTTGCTTGCAGCATTCTCGGAATGATAATGGCATCGTTTGAAGTGTTCGCGTAATTAATGAAGCTAAAAACTTTTGACCGTTAATTACGCTGTTCATTGTGCCCGAAGAGTTCTTTCTTTCTACGGGGAGCACCGTAAGAATGCGAATAAAGAGCACAGGGCCATATTGCAATCAAAGAATATCTCGCGGAATAAATTATATTCGCACTTTTCTCCTCGATGTCCAGTAATTGCACTCTCGCGCAAAATTTCGCTCTAATTGCCAAACATACCTATCAATTTTCCACCGCCGATATTTATAAATCTCCGGCGATCTATTCGAACTATCGGGACACGAAACGAAATGTCTCCTTTCCGATCAAAAAACAGTAGCACAAGACTATCGACTGCACGGATCGCTACACAGCTACAACAACCATTGTCCTACGTTCGATTCAGAAATCGTTATTCAACCGATTGTTCGGATAGACGAGCCTTCGAACCTTCAGGATACTGGCTTGTTCCCATGAATGGTACCTTTCTTACATTGTTGTCAAAACTAACCTCCCGCTTCTTTCCTCCTGTATTAACAAATATTTTGAAAAGGAACCCAAACCCTTCTGATTAACCATCGAACCACCCTGGGGCCTCTGTTTATCCATGGGACACTAGTCTTTTCCGGAGGTCCTCTCAGCCCTCGGCTTTCCCGGTGGTCAATGAAGGACCATAGTACCCCTTGAAGGACTATTCGCCAGAAGGTCAGCCAAATTTGACCGAGACGGCCGAGGGATGACTTAGGGGGTCCCACAGGGACCCTAAACAATTAGGTCGTTTTTCATGACAATTTTAACGCAAATCCTTTAAAATTTGTTTAATAGAAAATTTAAATTCTTCTCGATTTCGCAATTCTTCTCTTCAGACGCAAAAATGTATCTCTTGAAGATTTATTGAAAAATGAAAAATTTATTTTTATTGCCACAGCAAGTACGTGTGTTATAATTTCTTTTTTCTGCATCAATTTTACACAGCTGTGTCGCAATTTAGGCATATATAAAAAATATATCTCTCGAAGATGATCCAGATAGGGATCGAAACGTCGAGTTAAATTAATTTGCAAACTTGCTGTTAGTCTATAAAAAGATCGAAATCACAGTATTAATGGGAAATATTTAATACGCGTGTACGACAAAGCATTTGGAGAAACAATTGCGTGTGGAAGATTGATGTTCTTATCCGGATAGCTAGAAACCAACAATCGATCGGTAAGAGACCGCTCACGCCGAAATGGAAGCTCGCTGGATAAGAGGCTCGCGTTCCCCGTGGCACGCAGCCAGCGAAGAATTTTTATAACTAAATTTAAAGGTAATCAGGCTCGCGATGGTTATCCTCCATTACCGCTCGAAACAATCGCGAGGAAGAGAAAGCCCTCGAGCACGAGGGAATCGCGTCGCTGTTTCCTCCCTGAAAATTATACCCCTACGCTTTAAACGGTTATGAACCGAGCTAACCACGAGCCCGGAGTACCTGCCTCGGATACTACCTAGTCTTCCGTCGTCCCTGAACCTTGGGATCCTTTGTCCAGGTCCTTTGGAAAATACATGACCCACGAAAATCGTCGTCAGCCGTCATTCCGTGACCATTCGTCACGTTTCAAGGCTCGAAACCCCATGAATCTTCTGTAAACAGCAATGAAAACGCTGTAAAGAGCCGTTTAAATGCCGTTAGATTTAATTTATAATCCCTGCTGTTGCCAACGCAACCTGTCATCGAGGTTCATTCCATCGAAAATTGTCCTAGTTCCTATTGTTGAGCTGCCCACTTGCTGAATTAATTAATATCCCAGACAACAGAAACAACTGATTAAAAGGTATTGCTGTTCCCTTTAAATGGTAGAAGGTAATCATCAATCACGAGCTTTTGTAAATGTAACAAAGAAGGAGAGGGTTTAATAGCTTTGGCCTGGGAACAGCGAAATTATTACCTACCGCTTACTGACCTATTTCAATCGGTAAGTAGGTAATAATTAGTCTGCGGGTGTCCGACGGATTATTTCTCAAACAATAGAGCTTGTTCGACTGTACCACGTCATCTGTAATAAATAAATTCGCTCGCATGTATCACGATCGTTCCAACGATCTGTCGATTAGAAAATTCCTTGTAGGAAAAGCGAGTCGCGTGAATCGATTTAGCCTAGATGACTAAACTTTCGTAAAAACCACGATCGGAACATTGAATCCAGTGAAATCGGATGATCTGTCGGGTATCCTTCAACTAATAAATTCGCTTGGTTTTCAAAGAACTATTTCACAAGATCCTCTAGCTTTCGACCAGGAGAACAACATAGTCGGCAACCTTTGAATCATAATGCATAATAAAATTAATAAAATAGCTGGAACAATAGCCAGTCAATTCCGCTGGGCCATTCGGATCCCATTCCGAGCGTCCATAAACGCCATAAAGATCCTCGAGCCAGCAACAATTGAAACAGCGGAGCCTGAGGTGGCAGATTACGCTGCTGCCGGCGGCAATTACAATAATCCGCGAGAGTAGGATCATTGTAACAGGTCCGCTTTCCATTTGTGGGCGAGCAACGATCTCGATGCGCATAGAGGAAGAGTATAGCGAAAGACGGAGAGCGTTTAACGACAGCGCATGTGATCGGGTCTATGCAGTTGTTCGGGTCGTAGCTCAGTCAAGTGGGTGGGCCTGACATTCGCGGTCCCAGGACCGAATCGACGGTGTCTGGGTACGAGGCTGGCTAGGAGTGACGGGTAGGGGGAGGGGCGGGTGGGGTACAGAGCGAGCAGCGTAAGAGTCGGGGCCCTGAGGGCCCCTCACCTGGGCCCGGTACGGAGGAGCGAAGAGGGGCTCGAGGGGGCAAAGGCACATTCCAAGGCAGAACGGCTGCCAGTGAAGGTGGAAGGCACCGGACTCAGTCTCTCACGATATTGCGCTGCGCTGCTATCCTCTCCGGTCGCTTCCTTTCTTCGCGGTGTGTTCTCTCTTTCCTCTCCTCTCTCTTTCAGTGTGAGCAATCCGTGGGACTGTTCTCTACGATACTCGACCCTCGGAATCGGATTAACGAGCGCTCTCCGTTCGGTGCTGTGATACCCCCGAAAAACCGTGTGTTCTCAGTGTTTCCTGTGCGACACTCCGTTTTCGTTCGTTTTGGTCACGTATGTGCGGGATCCCGTGAGTGTGTCGCGGTGTGCGCGTGTGCGGTCGTCTTTTTTGGCGCCACGCGTGGCCACACCGGAGCCGAGACCGCGACCGAGGAACCGATTCGAAAATGCGCACGCCTAACGACGTGTCCCGGTATTCCAGTGGGAAGACCAAGGAACAGGGAACCCGCGGCGAAAATAGACCACTGCCTCGTGTACAGATCCGCGCGGAGATCGTCGGGCATGCGGAAGGAGCGTCACCGGGAGACAGTGATTGAGAGGACCCGGGAGAGCAGACGGGACCCGCTTGAATATTCGATCGTGCAGGTGAGCCGCTATCTCGCTCTCTTTACCCCGATATCACGCGCAATAGATCCGCGGAGCCTGCCCCGCAGAATCCGGAGCTCGTGTTCGTTTGCTGCGCGGTCCACTGGTGCAGTTCAATTCTGTGGTTTTTCTCACGGTGCGCTTCGAAGCTTGGGAGATGGCAGTCCGATTCGTTCCGAATATCGAGGACTATCTTATTTTACTTATTCGGCGAACAGCGTCGACCACCGAATGGCAAGCTCTGCCTCGAGACGTTTTCGGACGCAGGACTGCCTTCCATGTGCCATCTGCCAAGCTCAAGGTGCACCAGCCAGCCGGGAATCGAGAGGGTAGCTATCGATGTGGATTCCAGGATGCACGGATCGACAACCGTGGAATTTCTAGAGCAACTCCGCTCCGAACCTGTTGAGACACACCGTTCTATTTTCCCGTGACGAGGAACCGGTATCCGGAGGAAACCCAGCCCGATAGCTTATCTGAGAACTAGGAATTAACAGCTCCTAACTGTCCGATAGAGGCTGCCGTTTCGATTCGCGTTCGATCGTCGCGTCAATCTCTCCTGGCTCTCTATTCCCGTCCCGATATCATTCCTCTCGAACAAGATCCTGTATCATCTAACGTTCAGTGGCTAAGTCGGTTACATCAGTTTCACGGTCACGCGTAAACCACGCAAGAATCTTTTTTACCGGTCAGGCATGTGACGAGAATCGTGTGAAACCAGCCTGGAACGGGCCCTAACAGCTCCTAACTGTCCAATAGAGGCTGCCGTTTCGATTCGCGTTCGATCGTCGCGTCAATCTCTGCTGGCTCTCTATTCCCGTCCCGATTTCATTCCTCTCGAACAAGATCCTGTATCATCTAACGTTCGATGGCTAGTCGGTTACATCAGTTTCACGGTCACGCGTAAACCACGCGAGAATCTTTTTTACCGGTCAGGCATCCGACGAGAACCGTGTGGAACCAGCCTGGAACGGGCCCCGGAGAGGGGGGCCTCTTTCTACGGGGGCCCGTTCTGCGTGAACGAAATTAAATCCACGTGCCGCGAAGTATTCCCATTCTTTCCACCGATCCTGAAGAGACCAGAGTGAGAGAGAGACCAGAAGATCGAGCGAGAAAGAGAGAAACGGTGGAGAGAAAAAGATTGTCGAACGACAGAAAAAGTGAGCCGCGTCCGTGCAACGACGTCGGCATCGAACTTGACCATGGCCTTCGGTGGCTTTGCACTCGTATAACGAGATACGAAGAATGCGAATGGACGGGGAGAGTCACCGGACCGTACTCGCGGGGACTACTTTGGACTGGTTTGCGGTAACTAGACGCTTCTCGTGCTTCAACCCTTTCGATCCGCCGTGGTTTTTCAACGGCGTGCCTCCGATAATCGAATGAGACGCTGCTATATGCCGATCGGTTAGAGTACACGTCGCCTAGCGAGCGGAACATTCGATACTCTGTCATACGGCCTTAAGTGACAGAGAACAATCGGCTGACGGAAGAAACCGGTGACCGTGGAAATAGCGTAACTAGGTTTTGTTCTTCTCGGAGGACGTTCGCGTTACAGCCGCAGTAAATCATAGCAATGGGATCGGAGTAAGTCGCGAAGACGCTGTCTATTGTTTTGTAATGAAAACGTGAACGTTCTAGCTGCGAGAGTAAAGTTTTTATCGGCGTTCTGCTCCACGCAACTCCAATTCTGAATTGCCATTTTACAACGAATGACTAGACTGCGGATTTTATTAAAATAGACAGTGGCGTACCCAGTGGGGGCAGGGGGCCAAATCCCCCTCCCAAGAAAAAGGAAACAAAACCCTGGAACATTAGCTAAACTGTAGAATAGCAGCTTCCTCTCCGATTTCGATGATTTTTGGATATGTTATATGTAAAACTTAACATTTTCAACAACTATTCCCTATACATATAAGGCATACCTATCTTAGGTTCCGACATATTTGCAAAAACTGCCGATAATAGCCACTGAATTGTATTCTGCTTATCGTTGTGCGTCTGTGGCCGTGTACATGTCAGTATTGGTGCTCACGCAGTCGATTTTTTTCTATTTACAAACAATAGTGCTCTACTATCGGCAGTTTTTTGTTTATTGGCAATGATTGCAGAGTCACTTCGGTTACACGTCGCTAAAAACAGGTCATTTTGATCAACTCGTCCTCCCCAAGATTAAATCCTGAGTGCGCTCCTGAAAATAGAAGTACTGTTGTATCGTTTCCAATCGACTAAAATTATTCAGGAAAGGAAATCATTTTTATTTCGCACAAAAATTTGCAGCCAAGCATAGTTTCACCGAGTAAAGTACAACGCATTGAGAATAGTGACCGGCAGTATCGAAAGGGTTGAGTACGCCATCGTCGGGATCGATTCCGCGGATGAAACGCGAGCCATTAGTCTAAGCGGATCCTCTCCTTTAAAGCAGCCGCAAATAGCTCGTCACCTCGGTAATGGCTAATAAAAACGACGCGATAACGTAACGGTGTCCGTGTTTCCCCGGTCCGTCGATCCGACTTCCTCAATCCCTCCCTCTCGCTCTCTCTTTCTCTCTATCTGTATGAAAAGTTTCGCTCTGGATCGGCTCTCGCCTTGAGATCCGATCGAGAAGACCATCGTCCGAAAAATACGTAACGATGCTTTCCGGCCGACGCTTATTATCCAGACTCGTAAGAATTTCTTAACAAGGCGATACCCTGGCCGGCAAGTTAGAGGGCGGGGATTCTTTTAAATAAGTACAATGCCCCCCGGACCATAGGAGCCTCTCCACCTTGGAATTTCAAAAGGAGAAACGCGCCTAATGCCCGCCGAGATATTCCTATAAGTTCTTCGGCGGCCATTCGAAAGTTTTAACGACGGAAGGCGCTAATAGGCCGGCGAACTTCGCAGAGCTTCCGCGTCCAGAACGGATCCGATATCTATGCAACACTGTGATCGTGTTTCATCGTAATTGGGGTTTCGTTTATTTGCTAACTGGCTCCCGGATTCATCGATGATCCCTCGGGACACAGTGTCGTTGAAACAACTGTCGCTTTTTGTCTCTATCAATTGTTCGTTGTCATAAATAGATCGTCTGTTTTAATATAGACCAGGTAATAGCCAGGAATTGTGTACGCGTTCTTTGTACTTTTTGAAAGTCTTGAAAATATTCGAATTCCACTTTGAGATGCACATTCGCGACATTTTGCTGTTTAAAATGATGCCGAACAAGATACGGTTTGGATTTTCCATCCACGATTCAGTGGAACTAAATCGAAATCGACCAGGCCAGGCAATCAATGCGATAACGTGTTGTGTGCCGCGGCCAAGCGAGGCAACATTTATTGCTTGCCTCACTCGTGCCCGAAAAATTTTCTCGGTCAGCTCAGGCGTTTTTATGGGTAAAAATCCCGTCCCCGTCTCCTGCTAAGTAAGGGGAGTGAAGTTTGCCTATACCGTTTCCACGTAGAAAAAACGTGAAAAGGTCGCGAAACATAGATATTTTTAGCAATAGCGAAATCAGCTGAAATTTACTCGCGACGGAACATTTTGACCGCTGAGCGAAGAGCCGACGCATGGCTCTTACCTGCCTCAGCCGAAACGCGAGGGTGAGGGAACAGCGTCACGCAAGAGCAAGGGGGACTAATTTCAATCTGGCATTTTACTATAACTTTTGAACCATAAAAGATATCAGGATGAAATTTCCACTAAAATTCATAAAAAAAAGTTATTCCTACCTTCTATCGTAATAAATATATTTTTTGTAATCATTTTTTAATTAATTCTTTAAATTTTGTTGTCCTAAAATAAAATTAAAAATTGTTTATTTGTTACTTATTTAGTAGTTTCTCAGATAATTTAAATCACCGATGTCTTTGGTTATAATTTTCTCTTTATTTCTTGAAGTATTCATAATATGAAGAATAAATGTTGAGTAAAAAGGAATAAACTTTTTTAGTAGCGTCCACACACGCGCAAAGGAGATCCCACCTGTATACAAGGGGAGTGTACAACATTGAACAACTAATTAGGTTGGACGAACTTCATTCTACAATATAGTATAGGAACACGTTCGTGGCCCATTGTATTAAAGTCTCTCGCCATATTTCCCACATATTCTCGCTTTACTGTGCAGATTAAAGTGGAGGCAGGAATGTTTCCGGGGACGAAATTATCGCGTTTATTTTTTCACGTGTACACGGTGCTTACACGCTGTCTCCCGCTGTTTTGTAATCCGAAACGATTCATCAAGCTGAACGAGCCGCGCGGCGGCTAGACGGCGAATAAATCGCCTCTCGACGAGATGTGAGAAATGCGCGGCGACCGACTCCGCGCGGATCCTTTACGATGATCGATCGTGATCAAGGAAACGCGTCGACGAACGCCTCGGACAGTCTTCGATCCTCGAGATAAACAGCCGAGTGTCTTTAAATTAACCGAACCTTTTAGAAATCGAACGAACAGACACCGACGTCCCTATAAGATACTCATCGTTGTTGAACCTTATTCACAATTGAAGTATATGTCAAAATATAAAATATCCTGAATGAATAATTGAGTGAAAATAGTTTTGCTCGCGTGAAATCGCAGAAGCGTGGTTGCAACGGTGTTTGGTGGCTAATCGGTTGCTGGACGGTGGTTTTCAGGTAGAAAGATGTCCCAGCCGCAATTAACCACCGACCTGGACGTTCCGGAAAGTCCGCAACACTCTTGTCAATGCTCGGCGATGAGCAGCATGGACTCGTTGCGAGCGCAAAGGGACAGGGTGGAGAGAAGCGTGGGAAGCACAAGAATTTCCAACAGCCAAGAACTCCCTAGGGGTCTGGAGGCTCTGCAGAGCGCATTCGAGCCGATAAGAAGATTGGAGAGCCCGTTGTCCCACCAGGAAGCGCAGCAGATCAATCTGGAGAACAGTAGGAGCGTCGACATGATGGAGCATCAGCGTGGGGATCTATCGAATCCGCGATCGATGGAAAGTCAGGGAGTGATTATATCTAGGCACAGCCAGCAGCACCAGCAACAGCAGCACGGTCTCTCGTGCAGCCCGAGGAACTTGGATCTCTCTCGAAACTTGGCGTTCGAGGCCGCGAGGAGAGTTCAGGAATCCGGCAGCGGCCTGCAAGACAACCCACACAGCCTAACTTCAAGCCCCAGCCCTTTGTTGGAGGCTGGCGCGGGATTGCTGGAAGCGTCCGCGAAAGATCTGGACAAGCAGCTGGAGGATCACGCCGCCGGTTTATCGGCAAAGCAAGCCGCCCCGGGCAAAGATAAGCTGAAGAATATTCAGCAGGTCTTGAGCCCTTATCAGCACCATCACGAGCCGCCGGCCTCTTCTTCCGCGGAACGCAACGTCGTCCACGGTCATTTCCATGGGGATGGGCACACGCACGTCCACAAACACGCCGGGGACAACTTCCGGACCGGTGCGAATTTGGACGGGGCCGAGGGGCTGATGGGATTTCAGCAGCACCAGCGGCAGCACACTCATCATCACCACGGGAACGCGAAGGCCACGGGCATTGGAGGACATCACCACGGGCCGGGCACCGTGCATCATCCGCACGGACCGCAAGGAATGACGGGCCATCATCACGGGAACCTGGCGCCCAGTTTAGCCGGCCACGTTCACGGAAACTCTGGCGCTGGTTCGATCGGTCAGGCCAACGTCGGCAACCCTAACGCGCATCATCATCCCAACCCGTCCGCCGGCATGGCTCACAGAGCCTCACCGACGAGTCATCATCGTCTAGCGAGCGCCGCAGCCCTGAGCAGTCATTACCCGACGAACTCGGGGTTTTCCAGCGATCATCATGGCACGTCTAGCGCCATGAGCGGCGCGTCGTCGAATTCGAGCATGCTGAATCATGGTGGTTCACCGGCGGTTCATCGGCACGCGGTGAACGCCAACAGCAGCCTCTCGACCACACCCCTAGCCGGTCATCATCACGGAAGCTCGTCGGGCAGCTTGACCGGACACTCCAGCGTGAACCATCATCATGTCAGCTCCGGGATTTCCTGCGAGTCCTCCTCATCGAACGCGAACACGAGGACGCACAGCCGGCTCGACCACGTTCACGACCATCATCATCATCTGCAGCAAGTGCACGCGCTTCATGCAGCGCACCCCGATCCCAGGCAGAGGGACCGGGCACCGTCCAGTCTCGAGCACCATAGTCATCACCACGGACACATTCATAGTCACGGGCACCAGCACTCGCAAAACAATGATACCAAAAACTCCTCGCTGATCGGGGTCGACTCGATACAGGTAAACAAGACGTTTCGTTTGTTCACATTGCATTTGATTATTTTTCTAATAACTGCATAACATCCGCAGTTTAATTGAAATCATTAAAAGAGAAGCAACACATTTTGACGTATTAGAATTGTTTCAAGGACCGAGGTCGATATAGCAATAGTTTCCAAGCCGTAGTTTACGATTGAAGGGATGCAGTAAATTATGATCAGAGGTTTCAGAAAATAGGGTAATTCCCGGAAGATTCGGGTGAACATGTAAAATCATGATTCGTCGTGTTCAGGTGTCGGCACCTTCGAAGAGCAAGTGCCAATGCCACGTGATGCAGACAGCCGGGAACAAGAGAGGCCAAGAGGGTGAAAGCGATGGCAGCATTGAAGTGGCGTCGAGAACGCATCAACCACCGGCATTACCACCTAGACCACCCCCTAGACCGACCAGGAGGTACGAAACAACGTCTGCCAATCAATGTGAGTATCCAAATACAATTTCAACGGTACTTAGCACGTAGACGATCGAATACAACGTGTCGACTAGGGGTAGTTTCTTCCGGGCCTATCAAAACATCTCTTTAATCCTTAGAAACTCATCTCGGATCTTATCTATAGCTGTATCCTAGGTGAAATATTTTTCTCTCTTCATCAAGGATTTTATTCTTTGCCCTTTAATTTTCTCTTCAATCCTAAAGCTAGATCCTAGCTCCCCCCTTCGTGATCTCTCTCGACGATGATCCCAAACCCCTGCAGTATCATCCGGCAGAAGACTCGTTATCAGCGGTGCGTTATCGACTTGCTAAAAACGTTGCTGACCGATTCTGCTCTGGGGGAGCCAACCCCTTAGGAATTTCCACCCTCGACCGCATCGGGTCGCTGGGATCGAGACGGCATATCGACCAGTCGGTGTTCACAGCAGCCGTGAGAGAGCAAGAGCAGCATCGTGTCGAAGAATACTACGAATCGAACAACAGGCTGCAACACGTTTAGGGTATTGGGCATCCATTCGAGTCGCTCGGTGAATAGACGTGGGTGGAACACGGACCCGGAGGTCCTTTCAAAGAAATTTCTCAGACTGACGTTCAACCCCGGGATCGCTACCACCACCACCACCTGTGGGACACCCCAGCGTGCAACGGGTCAACAAGGATCTCGTGTAGCAGCCCGGAGCAGAGTTGTGTTGTCGCATTCGTCCTCGGTGATCTAAGCTGCGCACAGTCACCGGCTAGGACACTGTTGTATCGTTCGCAGTGAACAGAGTCACTCCAAATATTTACTGCGGTATCGGTAAGATTTCAAAACCGTTTCGAAATCATACAGAGCATACTCGAAGAGGAACACTCCACTAGAAAGTGAAAATTCATTTACATCGATGAGACGAGAATGATTTGCTTCGAAGGATCAGCTAATTGTGGAGTGACGTGTTAATCGGGAAAGAGAATTATAGATCACAGTGCGGGATCGATCGACGGGACAGTGCGTTCGGGAGAGTTGACCTTGGCAAAGTGATGACACGCGGTGCGCAAACGTAGTCCATAAGCGTCGAAGACGTCGATGCGTGCGGCTATAGCAGCCCCGTCGATTTATCTCTCGACTGTGTCTCGTGATCTCGAAGGATTCAGTGATAAGACCGTGTGAAGTTGCCGGAGAAGAAGATAAACATTGACCACGTGTGTTGAGCTGAAGAGATACAGTGGCGCTGAGAGGAGGTTCACCTAGACTGCGAAGAGATTTTGAGGAAGATGGACGGGTACCCGGTGCTGCAGATTGTACGATGCCGACTCGGGACGGAAATGGAGATGGATAACCAGGGCTATCCGTTCACAATGGCGGCACACGCTCATTCCCACTTGCCGCATCCGGCGAACCACGCGCACTTCCCAAGATCGCACTACCCTCACCCCTGCGGTATGCCGATTAACCCTTCTTGTTAATTTATCAATCGGCTCTGTGTGTGCAACCCCGTTACGGGGCTAAACCCGCATAATCCACTATTAGCTGGGTCGGGGGAAGATCACCCTTGCTGCTCGATTAAGATCCGATTTTTTGGAAGAAAACACAGGGAAGGGTAGCTTAATTTGCACTTGAAACTAGGTTGGACATAATTTGTAATTTTTAGTCGGTTGTAAATATACTCTTTTTCAAGATATACAGCTATAGCAGGCGAAAACGAATTTGAATAATAAAGTAGATAAGTAGTTTTCAGCGTGCTAATTAATCATACCACCGCTCGAATTTGTCTCAGCTCCTATTTGTCTTAAGAGAGCAGTAACCATGAAATCTCGACCAACGTAATCTCTAGCAGGATCTATTTTTGCCCGGTAAAAAATACGATGCAGCGTCGTGCAAGGTCACGTGGACGAGGAAAGGTTGTCGTAAAAATAGATATCGACGAGTTCCTTAATAAAAGCCTGCTTGATACCGTAACCCAATGGTGGTCTGGGCGGAATCCTGAAGACTCCATTCCAATTTTCGAGATCGAAAAGAGAGAGAGAGATCGCGCGGATACAGGCAAGTCGTAAATCAGTAGTTTTATCCGTGGGATCTACGGTTACCTTTCTGTGGGATTGAAAACCCCATGGTTCTCTTTTAGCGCCATACCTCCCCAAGTTGAATGTAAATGGCTAGCTTGTTTGGTTTTCCCGTAACTGCAGCAGGTAGCACTTGGTGCAAGGTTCAAAACTGCTGGCCAGGTATTCAGGAAGGTTTCGGCAGGTTTTCCACGGTTTTCGACGCACCAGTGAAAGCTGCTGATTTCAATGGGCGCCGAGATAAATTACGACCGAGGTTGCGTATATGTCGGAGAAAAAGATTTTCTAGTTGAAAAGGTAATCCCAGTCTTTGAGAGCCTTCTTCCTTGACAAAGTAACGCCGAAGGAGACCGGGAGACGTTCTCCTTTAAGAAGCTGGCCCTCGGGTTTGACCCGGGCCTAGGGGACCATTTGATGGCGCTGACAATGGCCCGAGACTGTCAAAAAGTTGGGGTAGGTTTAGTCGACCGGCACCATTGTCCTGGAATTTTCATTGAGAAAAGTCGCGGACAGAAATTGAACCGATAATCCTCGAGCAGTCTCGTTCTACGAGGGAGAGAATTATTTCATATTTCAATTCACCCACATAACCGCTCGCTGACTCCGTCGCTGGACGGAAAAAATAATTAGATTTTTAATTACCGAAGGTGATCCTCCCGCTTGTTCTCTATAGAAAGAGTACCCTTCTTTCGTCAATGGGGAAACCTGATTAAAAAATTCTATCCCTCTCTCTTACTCCGTCTCTCTCGAGTGTCTCCTTGTGGCGAGACAGAGAGAGAGAGAGAGAGAATTCACCATTGTCTTTGAGGCAACGTAGCACTGACGAGCGCCTCTATCGTACGACATTCATTGGCGGAATTTCCAATACAGCGTGGTCGGCTGAATCGCGAACTTTGACAACAAAAGTCGAGGCTGGCTGACAAGAGAATCGAAGCGCCTCTCTGCCGCCACTAAAAAGTCACCACTTGTGCGATGCTTACCGCGAATAATGACAATTTCGATCTCGGCCGTAGCTCTCCGTTCTATGCGCCCGAGAACTCGCTATTTGCATTCTGCTCCACTAAAACTTGCCTGAGGAAATCACGATTTGGCTCTTCGTTCACCGTGAAATCAAAAACTATCCGGCGATCTATGATATCGCAGCTTTTATACGATCTTCAGCATCAAATACACGAATAAGCAGACTCCGCGAAACATATTTGAAAAATACCTATAGATAATTATGGAAGGATGCAGAAAAGACTCTCCTTCGACGAACCAGCAATTTCCGAAACGATCGACTGTGTTTTTTTCGACCGATTAGAGAATCTAGTTGGCGAGTAGAGGATCTAGACAAGATTCGAAGAAACTTGGATCGCGGCACGTCTCCGTCTGTGGTTGGATCGGGGCTCGTTGTTGGTTCTCACGCGAGGACAATCATTATCCCGTGAGCGGAGTAGCTTGGCTTGGGAATAAAGTCGTGCGGGACCATTTCTGAAAAGGGTCTCGATAGTACTACAAAGCCTTTGGTTTTCGAGGATCGAGCTATTTCGTGTTTCTCCGGGATCCTTTGAGCCGATAGCGAAAAGATTCAACGCAAGATAAATCATAGGCACAGAATAAACGTGAACCTAAAATAACAATAAAATTGTTAATTTCTTCTTGCCGAGAAAAAAGAATTTAAAATCACCGATGCGTAGTCATAAAAATGATTAAAGGAACAATGAAATTTTTATGTGGTTCCTGTTCGTTGTAATCGATGCAAGGAATTTTTATTTCGCATAAAAATCCGCAGTCTAATAATAAGGAGAGAGTGAAATGATTCGTGAACGATTTAGGGGTGTTTGAGCGATCGTGTAATTCGGATAGGAGGGGACGTGCGATGGAAAATTGTCGGAGGGGTTCCGCACGATGCTGGGTTCGCTATCAGTGACCGATTTGAATTTTGCAGGCCACACCGGCGAGGGCGGCTGCTGCAAGAAGTACGTGGTCCTTTGTTGCCTGTGCGGCGGTCTGAGCGCTGCGGTTGGCAGTCTCTTTTTGGCAGTGCACGCGGTCCTTTCAGCCCACACGGCCAGCCTAGCACTCTTTGAGACTGTACCGTCTTACATTCCTGGCATAATGGTGAGAGCCGCAGATCGGAATAGATTAACGGGTCTTTCGTGGACCCCTTCTCGAAATCATTCTTCCCTCCCCTTCCCTCGGGAGCCAACTATGTAGCAAATAATCATTTACATTCAATGCGTGGTTGCAGTTAATTTTAATGGGGCTGTTCACCATGCTGCTCGCGAGGCGGAAGCACAGATACGGTCTTCTGGTGGGTACAACACGCGATCACATAATCCCAACAATTCCAAACGTGTCGCTCGAACCTCTCGACTAACATTCATCATTTTTTCTGCTCTTTTGTTAGATGAAAGTTTGCGGCTCCGTCGGCGTTGTTTGCGCACTGGTGTGCGTCCTGGTTACTGTCACGACTACTGTGATCCATATGTCGCGGCTGCAAGGTCTGCGGAAATGCGTGTACACCGTCAAAGCGAGGTACGAGCATCGGCTAATGCTATAGCGACCGCTGACGCCACGCTGGAGTCAATTGTTCCGATGCCCCGTCGCTGTTACAAAATTACTTCTACGTTACTGGTCACATGAGCGATTTGTTCATTTATTTACCAGTAATCGGACACTGCCACGCGTACCTAACTACAGCTAATCGAATCAAATAATTATGCATCGTTGGCAAAAAGTGTGACTACAAAGTCGTCACATCTGAGAAACGCCTGGCAATTTATGCCATTTAATATCTAGACTGTAATATGAATAGTATTCTATTTCCTAAAACACAACGAATTCCTTTAATTCAATGTTTCGAAAATCAATGAATATTGCATAAATCTTAACTTAAACTCTTAAGTTACGAACTCCTTTTTTTGTATAAGGGCGGTGGGGGAATCCTTTATGGACACCCTCCCCTACGGTGACGATTGGGGAGGGTAGTGTCGGACTCGGCTCCCCCCTCGGATGAAATTGGTGGGATTATCATTGGCAGGCCCAGTCTACCGCCATACCGACTAAACCCCCACCGCCTAGGGCCTTTGAGGGACCTTTTCCTCAGTCTAGTAACATGCTACCCCCACCACCGGGCCGCTCTTCGCATTACTTAGTGGTGGGGGTTTTATATGTACTTGGCTTTTTAAATTACGAACTCCTGGCACAAAAAAGATTCCCCAAAGAAATTGACTCCGGTCGTCGTGGCGTTCAGGACAGCTGCGAGGAAGCTAGCCGAGGTACAGTTAGCGATAGCAGGTTACTGTTAACAATGCACGTCCCACCAGATCATGCACGTGTTACGGAGCCCCAGAAGGAGACCCCGGCGTGCTCTTCGAGGGCACACCTCACTGCGAAGCAGTTCACGGTGCTCTTCATGCCTGTCTGAGAGCTCTGTTCGGCGTCTCGGTCGCAGGGATCCTGGCCTGCATATTCTCCTGCATGCTGGTGTACCAGTTGCTGAGTCACGAGAAGAAGAAGATGTACTGGGAGCAGTTGGAGCTCAGATGCAGATCACTATACGGCCAGGGAGGCACCGTGGGACCACCGACTGGATCCTGCGGTTGCTGCAACGACTGTGGAGGTGCAAGTCCTTGGTGGGCGCAGACACCTGGCAACCTTTACACGCCTAACCCGGACCTGGCACCATCCAGGTACAGTTAAACGTGGATTTAGATTCGTCCAGGATCTATTGATAGACACTATTGTCTAAAATACTACGACACTAGTGTCTAAAATACACTAGCGACTCCTTCAGGGTCCCAAAGATCTACCAGTTTCCTGATCCCATACTTCGAAGGTCCCCGTCCAGCGCCGTCATAGGTTAAACGGGGAATTGAGAGGTCGGTCGTTAAAGTTGCATCGACTCCAGGAATAACGGCAAAGTTCTTCCCAGGAAACACGTCGTCGTCGTCGTCGATTGCATAAGACGCGTAACAAGCCGCGGTTACGTTGCATCGTCGAGGCGAAGCAATTTGAGCATAGGTCTTCATTGAGCGATTATTGATGCAATTCAGATGTTCACGTGGCGCGTCGCCTCGGTTCCCCCTCCCCCCAGGACCGGAGGCCGATCCATATTCAATAGATTTCATTCACGAGTGTCACGATCCGGAGGTACAACAAACTCGCAAACAAGCCGCGGTCGCGCATTGTATTCCGGTAATCCGTTAATGTATGGCATCAATTAAGCCGGCCGCGCATTCCGCCGCCGACATTTACGGGCAGAGAGGGTTGCTGGGAATAAATTATGATGGACGAGCTCCCGGCGTTCACGGTTTCATTCGCGATCCCTGATAAAAACGATTCCAGCGATACCATCTCCGCGAATCCTCAACGAATTTTTCCGTGGCAGGAAAAACGTTCGTTGCGCATCAAATTCCACCGCGGAGAGTTTTTCCAGGTAAAAATGTCTTTGTTTCATCTTGCAGGAGATGGCGACTGCCCTGGTCCAGGTCCAGAGGACCAGCACCGAGTCCAGACTCCAATTATGGGTTTCACACTCAGGCTAGACAGACGGAAGCCAACGCTGAGAACGCTAATGGGCCGTACAGTGTACTCAATTCTCAACCGAGTGGGCCTTACTCAGTTCTGAACACTCAGAATGGCCCATACACTCCTAGCACCGCCTCTTACAGCGTTCTTGAGACACCGGTCCCTCTATGGGGCCCCCCACCACCATACAGCGACCCAAACAGCCCCGCCAGGAGACCCCAAGTGGCCGAGCAAAGGCCCAGGATCGCCAAACGGATAGAGAACTTCGAAAATAGTGAAGGTTACTATCCGTGGGATCATATAGAAATGTTTAATAGTATTTAGGTTTGAAATCATTGAGCTCATCGAATCACATTTTTAGATCACAGACCCAGACCAGCGAAACGTCCATCCGACAATTACGAGAATGCCGAGGAGATATCGAACAGCACTGACCCTGAGGGAGTGAATGAGGGTACCATGAAGAGCAGGAGGATCAGGAAGCCTCTCAAAGGAGTGGAGAATGGAGCTTTCCAACAGGAGGCGAACCCAGGACCCAAACAATCCGAGAGCGAACTATACTTCGGCGATGTGAGCTCCTGCTGTGGTCCTGAGAGCAGTTTCTACGACCTGGCCGTGGAGAAAGAAGGTAGAGAACAACGCACCTTGAGAGAAGAGGTTGTTAAGCATCCTGACACCAGATTGGGAATAACAGTCTTCAAATTTCCAGGTGCCGAGCATTCGGAAGGAGTCGACTACCTAGCAGCCCGTTTAGGTAAAAGACAGCTGTCCAAACGATCCAGACTGCCTCTCCCGTTACCTTCAGACAGCGGCGACATACCATCCGACAATTACGCCAACAGCGACGAGCCCAGGACTGCCAGGGGTCCCTTCCTAGCTCCTGATGCTCAGTACGAGGTGATCCAGCAAGGACGATACTCGTACTACGCGTCGAAGGACGACGAACAGCTTCAGGAGGGTCCAGCGACCTCGGGATACTTCAGAGAAGAGGAGACTGACAGGGCCAGGGACAGAGACTACAGGGACTACAGGAGCAGTCAGGAAGAGGAGACGCCTCAGTGCTGTCTCAGCGATTCGACAACGCTGGACTCTGGCTGGCAGAGTGGGGAGCAACAGCAGTCTGATGACAATGTTCGTCCGGTGAACGTGTAATCGCGTTCGGATTGAGGTCTGTCGAGTGTCGGAGTCTTTGCTTTTGGTGTCCGCGAAGCAGAGATCGAGTAAATCTAGACACTTTTTCGTAACCTTCACTCCAAACATGGACTCGCAAGAAATGATCCCGAAGCCGGGAAATTCAAACGAATTATGAAACTTTGGGGACATACAATAGTTCCTTTGTAGTCGAAGTCTCTGACACTTGTACTTTTAGGAGCCGCGGAACAATTTTTAACGAAACAGAACTCACAGTACAACTCGTCCTTTGATTTCCTTAGACAGAATCACTGGAGAACCGTGTCCGTTTAGTCGTTTATTACGTTTCTTGGGAACTTCGCCGTGAATCGGACTGAGAAACGTCCGCGTAGATAAGGAAACGATGAGAGAGAAAGAGAGAGTCGAGGATTACCGCAATAGAGTCGTAAGCGATGTGATTTGTCGTGGTACAGTGTAGCGAAAGACACACGTAAACCTTAATCGTTAGAATCTAAGCCGGGCGTGGGCATCGATTGCACCGTGGGGCATTTGAAAGTAAGTACTGAAGTGAGATCCTGATACTATACAGAGATCGGAAGTTGAGGATCTACAAACTGAACAGCAGAGAAGGGATTAGGCTGCTAGCTCTACTTGATTATTTATAATGATACAGTTTATGTCATCTACTAGATTGTTTATAACAATACGTTAACACAGTTCGTAGTTGCTCAGTAACTTACTATCTCTACACGTCTCCAATGTATCAGGCGGGCAACTGAGTTCGCGACCCATTATCCTGGACAGAATTATTAAAATTGTACAATTAACAATTTTCAATTGCGAAGCATTGCCCCGGGGGCAATCCGCGGAGCAAACGGTGGCCCCACGCCCGATCAGAGCGAACAAAGATGCGACCCCGAGGTCGTCGCGTTGCTAGAAGTCTGAAGCGGATTGCGCGTCGCAGATCCATGGGGAAATTTGCGGGCAATCCTGTGTAGCCAGGTATTTTTGTTAATTGAGCGATGTCGGCCGTGTTGTTTGTAGCATTAATCGATGTACGCCGAAGCGAACTCGTACTCGCGTTGTCAGAGAAGGGAGTGAATAATTCGATAGGTTTGAAACGTCGAAGGAAAGGGCCGCTCGTTGGCGAAGAAAGTTTTTCGAAAGTCGCGCAGCCATTTCCGAAGAGGACCTTTCCCTCGGCGTTTCGTTAGAAACGTCCATGTACAAATGTGTGCTTTACTCTTGCCAATACCTTGCTAGATGTCAGCTCGATTTCGCACTTAGCCGCTAATCGTTGCAACAGCCGTTCACCGTCGCGTTCGAATTCGCGGTTTCGTCGGAGCCGTTTCTGCTAACCGGTCACTGCCGATCGTTCGGTTAGTCCCTAAGCTTCTGCGAGTTATTGGCAAAGAATCGATCGAAGGAACGCTCCGACGAAACTGGGAAATCCATAACCGACTTTCACGTCTACACGTTTTTACGATTTTCATTTTATTTTAAGGAGAAGCGCAGCCTCTCGAGATCCGTGGCAGCCTCGAGTTTGCGCGCGTCGAGATACAAATTCAGGTGGACCAAGAAGAGCTACATGTAGCGAAAGATCGAATCTACTCGGTTAGCGCAATAGATTAGACTATCGTCGACCGTTTATCGCCGTTTGTCAGCCGCTCGTAGCGTAACACAAGATGCAGATGAATATTTTATAGTCGGGGCCCGCTCGGCCGAGTAGTTTAACGTTGTTTACTCGATAAAGTGTACCTTAAGAGCGATCTACGTAGCAAGTCGAACGATGTAACTGACCATTATGAGAAATAAAGCTTCGTTTTGTAAAGAAACCGTCGGTCAAGGCTGCTCTCGGTGTATTCTCAACTCGGGGGCTAATAAACTCGAAGAGCACACACACACACACTCGTCGTTATGTTCTTCTCTGCTACTAGTTCTCCAAAAACAAATCGCTATATCAAAGTTGATAATCAATTATCAGAAAACACTTCCCCACATCTGTATGGTGGTTCGCCCGAATTATTAACACATCAAGTATTTATTTCAGCAGTAGCCCTGATAGTTACAATATTAATCCTTATGTCGATAACCAAAATCCTCTACAATATTCAACGATCTTACATCTTATAATTTCAACAGCTATTCTCACGTCTCGAATGTAAATTAATATTAAAGAAGTTTTAGAAAGAAAATTGAAAGAGTGGGTAGTGTAACTAGCAAAATATAAGATATGTAATTGTGATAGAGTCACGCACAAAATCATTTTCTTCATGGGACATGGAAAATCATAACGATCGGACACACGCGATGCTGGTCGCTCACACGTTCAATTAATTTCTATCAGTTGAATAGATTCGGTGGTTTAATCAGAGAAGGACAAGCGATAGTTTCTCCATCGATATGTCGCAGAAACACGCCCAGGTAAGCATTTAACGAGGAATGCGGGATCTATAGTCGCGGCGTGGCTCTATTGTCAGCGGTTTTCTTGGTAAACTGCCGCGCTCTCCGCGTTGGCCAATATCAGATTATGGGATTTCGCAAGCGGCGGCACGATCGTTGAACTTTCGCAACACGTACAGTAGGTATATGCGCGCGTACGAAAGGCCGAATCCATTGTGAGCTATACGTGTTTCGATCTAGATCCGCGCGGGTAACGAAAACGGGACTACGTTGATTCCCGTTCGCGTGTTAGTCCATGTCTGTATTATTATTGCGGCGTATCGCGCGCGTGCACTCGCAACTATACAAGTACAAGTACGAGAGCGTTCAAGTTCAATCTATGAACGTGACGCAATCGGCTAATTCGATTCCCGCGGAAGGTTTAATTAACAACGCGCTCAGCTCGGTAATTCATCGTCCCCGCGCGCGCGCGCTCGCGAGAGAGGTGAATAAATCTACCATTTTCTAGGATCGCGATTGATGCGATCTCGCGCAGAATGAAGAGACTCGTTGCGAGTAACTACCGTTCTTTAACTGTATCTGAATCGACCGCGCCGCCGCGGTGTCGCAATCAGCGAGATCCTATTCGCGAGCGAATTGCACACAATACGCTTAACAGGACGGTTTCGGTCGCAATTAACTCCTCCGCTAACAGATTTATTCTTCCGACTACGCGACGCGACAGTCGCAAGATTTCTAGTCTTTAATGGTGCAACATAGTGACGAGTATGCAACTGAAAGGGTTAATTAACCCTCTGTGATCCCAAGTTGTCGCAGTTTCTCGCAGATGTATTTTTCCACGTAATGTGGTGTGTCGAACGATGAGAAAGCCTCTTTTAGTGAAGGTGTCATTAGAGTGCAGATTTTATGCATTCAATTGTAAGACATAAAAGGTGAAATTGAAAATTTCATTGAAAATTATATATCGACGTCCTCAGACTGTTCTCATTTCCACAATTTATCAAAAAGCAACCAACTATTCCCTGTAAACGCATAAAATTCACAGTCTAACAAAATCGTTGTCCAGACAGACTTTCCATTCGACCGAATAAAGCCATTGTCCTGTCACATTGTACGAAAGGACGAAGCAAACTGCTATGAAAATTCGCTGTTTTGCTGTCTAGTCTACGCTGAGAGATCGATACAATTCTACGTCGGTTCATTTATCCACACCCACGTTCCCAGACAGTTCGTTCATCTCTGTCCCTGCTTCAACTTTTCGAGAGCAGGCTCCCTCGACGACCCTGTGCGCAGCCTGGTTCGCCAGGAACCTTTCGACCCTCTCCCTGAACTCCCTGCTCGACTCAGGTAGAGGTAATCTAGGTCCTGGATTCCTCAGATCATGAAGTGCGCTGAGATTCTGCAAGCTCTCCGAGAGTCGGCGATCATGGTCCAAGATGTCTGGTCTGGGAGCAGGTGGCTTCCTCTTTCCGAGACCTGTAGTCGATGAGTTCCCTTGATCATTGACACCGCCAGGGTAACTAACCTCTGGTAAACGGTTCATCATCCCTCTTAGAGCGATCCTGGCGCTGAGAGCTGACCAGAACGCTTCGAGAAGAGCTGCAACCAGAACGTTCACCATCAGCAGGGTCCTGGCATGGGAATCCTCCTGGTAGTTCCTCCGCCAGAAAGACATCATGCTGTTCTTTATAGACAACAAGGACTCCCCGGTGATGTTACCCGTCTCTCCATTCTCTCTAGATGACGCCTGCAAAGGACTCTCAGTGCCGTTGCCTGTCATTTCACTGGAATCTCTTGGATCATTGGTGGAGGCTCTTAAGATGTACCCAGAAATGTTGGACATGTTGTCTATCACAATCCCAGGCGTGGGAGCGTTCATGCTGACGTTGGGAAGTTGATCATAAGAATCAGTCACGTTGAAAGTCTCCTCGTCCATCATGGTTGTTTCGTGAAAAGTTTCTCGATACTCCTCTATGATCGCGCCTATAGGCCATATAGAAGGGTTCTTAGCTTCGGGTATGATGTCGAAGACAGTGGCGACGAAACAAAGTATTGCCGCGACCAACGAGAACAGACTGCCGTAGAAGAAGATGGCTATATTCCTGTCGATGTACCACCTTCTCCAAGCTAGGACCCCAGTCACAAATGGGACGAGGCAGGCAGCGGACAGGATTGGACCTTGGAGAGACAAGGCCAGACTGCCTAGGAGCAGCGAGAGCGCTCCCAAACCGAAATGAACGAATGATAGGCCTCCCACTGTTGAAGCTGAGTAGCGTCGCTCCGAGGGATACAGGGAGGACATGGGTGGCTTCGTCTTCACCTTTATCACGTACACGTTCTCCATCATTGTTAGCTCCTGATAGTTTCTAATAGCTCTAGGAAGATTCGAAACTACTAGTTGCTTAACTCAAAGACGGTGTCATAAGTTAAATCCTTCTTTACACTGTGCGACAAGGTGTTCCAGGTGAGTTTGCTCGTTTTCACAACTATGATACATCCTCCTTTGCAATGTCCTTACGTCTTCTTCGCAATGTACATTCTAGGTTTCTTATGACGATCTTCCCGGCACCTTTCTCCTTTGCGACGAGGCTTAACTAACACGTTTAAGTCCCGACGAAATCAATCTCGAAAGAAAGAGGTCAATGTTGAAGTTGTCCGTTGTTATTTGCACTGATCTGGATCGAGTTTTCGTCGCACATTGGCCGACGTTGACTGTTCCGAAAGTGTTAGGCCGAAAACAACTTGGCAGAGGTGCAACCGAGACATTAAGTGCACCTGCCGCACGGTGGTATGGTCGTTCGGCGTCCTAGGCTTGCATACATCAAGCCGGTTCCCTCCGGCGGAAATCGTTCGTCGCTTCCTGTTGGCTTCGGAACAAAGAGCACTTGACCGTGAACGGAACGTACTGGGTGACATGGAACGCGACACGGAACGATTGTAAGAGGCTATTCGCAACGATACGTGTTGATTCAACTCGCTATAGTTCAGCCAGAGCCAAAGCACAGGGCTCTGAGCCTTCTCTTTTGCAACACTCTGTACCTTGCCAGTCAAGAGATCACCTCGTTAATTTAACCACTGCTAGTTCTTATGATCGGAGTGATGAACGAATCTTGTAGCTGAAAACTGTGAGTGCCCAATTTCGTCAGACCGAATCGAGCAGAGGATCGCTTGGCGACGATGTGGAGACTGGTGTTTTAGTCGCGATAATTCCCGTGGCCGTCCAGCAGAAGTCCACAATGATTTCCGGCGGTACCGAGCGGCTGCCGGCCAATTATGCTAACCGCCTCGAGAGTTAATTGAAATCCTCAGTGGCCGCGGCGCGCGGATTTCTTCGTGCGCGATTGCGCAATCGTCGCGGCGGGCACCGCGCAACAATGGAGAACGAAAATCCTGCGGTGCATCCAACGATGCCCCAACGTGGAACAACGGCCGGTTTAACAACCCGGCGGAGTCCTCGCCGGCTCGCTATTTTTCATACGCTTTCCTCACCGGCGAACAAGCGAACATATTATGCAATGCCGGTTGATTACGCGCCGATTCAATTATGCCGCTGCTGCACGCGCGTGCACCGCACCGGCGCGGCACACGATAGCTCGCCTTTTCTCAGACTCCGTTTTCACTGGTTTCTTGTCTCCCCTTCGCTGGCTCGGATCTCTTGGGAAATCACCGAGCCGGTAGCCGCAGACACGACTCCCTTAATAATCGATCCGCTGCTATCGAACGGCTGCGATCGATCTCCTCGATTGATCGCTCCACTCTCAGCTCTTCTTTGTTCTTGAAGATGGGTCACGAGTTAGTCAGCTGCGCGATTAGCACCGTTCAGAGCGTCGAAGGCTGCTGGACGTCTCACTTTACTCGTATCGAATTTCTCTGTCAGCGAAACGGCGTTGAATCGAGACGATCGCTTTAATCGCTCACCTGCGGATTGTTATGCGAAAATTGTATTCGTTGAATGCATTCAATTCTAATGAGTACCAGATAGAATAGGATTTCTGAATTTGTTGAACATCTTCGCTGTTTTATATTTTATCACAGAAGCTGAATCAAAATTTCTTGCAATTAATCCATCAGGGTGAAATTGGTGTTCTTGAATTTGTCGAATATGAACACTGCTTTAAATTGTGCATACTCTTGCCTGTCCTAAAGGCATACAATCCACAGTTCAGTCATAAATGATCCTCACTCGTTCTTCTTCGTTTTCAGTTCGTATCTCTTGAGAAATCACCGATCTGCTACGGCTGCTGAATAACCGATCGATCGGCGGCGATCAATCTCCCGGATTAATCGGATCGCGATCACCTACCCGAGACCTCTTAATCAGCGCGTTGCCACCGGCGCGATTAGCACTGAGCATCGAAGGCTGCCAAGAGACGTCTCACTTCGCATATATGTCGAGTTTCTCAGTTCGTCAGTGATATAGAAGCGTCCGATTCGATTCGAAGAACGTTGGATTGCTCTCACTTCTAATCGTCAAAGATAGTCCTCTCGCGACAAACGACCGATGAAACTAACATGATCCAACGATTCGACGAGATCCGATCGGCTAGAATTTACGGGGACACGATCCGCGGGAGACACTCGACCGGAGACTGAACCGCGAAGACTAGTTCTCGCTGAAATTGCTATGAGATCCTGAACGGGCCTCCCACGCGGCTGGTTTCGCAGTGAAAGGGACAACCGCGGATAGATGAACCTTCGCGTTGTTTTAAGCCTTCTTCACACAGCACTTTCCGCGGAACGATGTCGTACGCCGATGAGAAAAAAAGAACGGTACGCCGGGCGAAGCGAATATTCATAAGCTGCGGACATTATGTAAAGTCTGCTGCTCCAGTTCACATGCGAAACGTTGTGCGCAGGATGTCCGATAACGAGAGTGCAGGCCCTGTGATTAACGATTTTTCATAAAGATTTTTTTCCGCCTGGAACTTGATCTTACATTAGCCCCGTTTTACCGCTTCGAGAAACAGGATTGGTGAGATGAAACTGTTGCGTTTCAGTAAACCATCGCAATTTCGATCGATGAACCAGATATCTTTCTTGATTCACAAATCCGTTAATCTCGAAGACGTAAACGCAAATATTTTCGCGCGTCTCTCCGCTAACTTTAGGGTCGATCTGCAGCGGCACGAGGGATCGCTCTGACCTTTATTCTTTGCGTCGTAGATGCACTACGGGCTCGGCAAAGAGTCGACCTTTTCACTCCGTCGTTGCCAAACAACAAAGGTGAGTTCTCCGCCGATTTTCTCGGCGAGCCACGGTTTGGTAGGAGTTACCGTTTTCCATCAGCTCTTGCGAAACCATTTTCAACGACACGCCGGCTAATTAAGGTGGCGCTGGATCGCCGGCATCAAGTAAGCAATTAAAAGGGGGATTAATACAGTTCGCCGGGGCCAATTGTGCCTCGTAAAACTTTTGTTCGACCGGCGGGAATTAGCGGACCGTTTTATTTTCTAACTGGTGCGTTGTCGTCGAACCGTTTCGCCGGACATCGGCTTCCATGAACTTTCCGATGAACCTTCTGCCCCCATCTCTGCGAATAATGGCACGAGGCCGGGATGAACATCGAACTGGCAATGAGGAACGTGGTTCGATGACTCATTGTATAGCGAGCACGGCCGACAAAAGAGATGCGAAGCGGGACACGCGTTTAGGCGCGTGCCGCACGTGCAGCATTTCCATGATCGATACCCTCGGTGGGTCGATCGATTACTCGTCTCGCGTCGTCGAGGCCCCCGAGAAAAATTTCGATAGAAATTTTCGAGGAGAACCGCGAGCGAAATCTTTCATCGATCAGAAAAGAGAAAAGTACACTTTCTCGCACTTCCGGAGAGGAATTCGCTCGTCATCGATTGATATCGCTCGAGCGGAAAATCTGCTACACTTTCTTGGACAATGGTGATTAATATCGTTGAACGGTAACGACCAACGGATCCGCTCTATCGAGGCGAAGAACAGTGTCGTTCGTACGAGTCGGAAACGTTAAACTTCATGGTAACGAGCATTCTATTTATTGGCCTTATGTTTATCACTTATGTAAACGAGCCTCGATATATAATATACGCCTGTGCTCGAAAGGAAAGCTGATATGCCTCTATAGTCACTTTGACCTGAAACACTATTTTCACTCGGGTGCATTCCTTTCGACTTTTTTGCCCGGTTTCTCGCACGTTAAGGAAAAATCGACGGAGCCGCTGAGGCGTGGAAACAATCACTCTTTTTATGAAAAATCATTGGCTCGTTTATGGTATCGCGATCGGACGCCGAACCGTTTCGATCGGATCATTTGATCGGTGCTTGGAGACTCTAAATGGTTCGAGGCACTTTCTTCCTTCTAAAAATTAGTCTCTGCGATATCTCGATGCAAAAGTGCAACGTTGCAACTTTGCATAATTTGATTGGCACAGTGTTGTTAGACTGCGAATGGTTTGAGGCGCTTCCTGATTTCTCGAAACGATTTTCTGATAGCTCGATCCAACGCTTTTTAACGTTGGATCGGTTAATTGGTTCAGTCTTTGGGGACTCGAAAAGGTTCGGGGCGCTGCCTTGTTTCCTAAAATGACTTTTTGGCCGTTAACGCCGCTTGCACCGGTACATACGAGCCTACAGTGCATTCGGTGCGCGAACACTGAAATATAAAGAGCGCGTTTGTGATCGGAACGCGTGTGTGTTGGAGCAGCTGTTGCGACTAGGGCACGCGTCCCAACGGTCGCGGCAGCTGCCCAGAAAATTATCTATAGTGCCCTCGACTGGAGTTCTCTTACTGTGCACACACACCCGTATACTGGGACTTCCTGATTTTCAACGTTCACGACGAACCCAAAAATTGCCGCAACATCTCCACAGTGGCGATAATCGTTATACAATCGAAGATCTACAAATATTTTCTACTCTGAATTTTCCATTCGTTCAATTACTAGAATTAAATCTTTATTCGATTCTTGGCGATAAGAGTTGAATTATGGCTACGATAAAATACGAGTCTAGTCGAACACGATTGCAATGAATGAAAAGAAACTGATTATCAAAATCAATAAAAGAAGCAAGAAGTTTCTGCCAGGTTCTAATATCTTACAACAGGCGCAATTTTACCACCAATGTTATGTAATTTTACACAACGACGTTATGTAACCTTGTGTTATATTGTAGTTTATGTACAACTATGTAATTGTTCATTCAAGTCCTGATTTTCCACAAAATTTTAGGAACGATTGTGACCGAATATCACGCGGGAGAAAATCATATCAAAGAGTGAACTACTTGGACACTCAAATGGTTAAATTTCGGGTTACAGCAGGTGTTACTAGCTCGGAGAAGATTGAATCGACGCAGGAAAAGATCCAAAGTGAAATTCGAAAATTCATATCGCAGGGATTTAAAGTTTAAATGTCGGAGGGTGAAGCAATCACGGTAAAGTAAATTCCAGGACATCGAGGGTAGCGCTGGCGTAGAAAACGTTGGAGGGAACGCATTATAAACGAAGCGAGCCCCCACCTAAGGTTGGGACAGAGCGGGCCCGTATTATGCGAACCCCCTGACAACCCCTCAGGTAGCGCTGCTCACGGACACACACGTTCCCGCTCGGAAACGCATGGAGAGAAACGCCCTTCGTGCATCTGCTCTTAAGGGAACTCATGTGGCAGTTTGTTGCAGGCATTCGTGCAGCACGGACCGAGCGCAATTGAAAGAGAGAGCATTGGACTCTGCCCCCACGGACTCGTGAACGTTTCACGGAATATCAATCCACTCGAAGAAACATCCTCATTAAACGAAGCCGTGTCTTCGTCCTACGAGTTTCCTCTAAGAAGAATTCCTCCAAGTCGAATTTCTTCAGTTGAAAATCTTCCAGTTCGAATATCTTCAGCTTGTACAGTGTATTGAGTATGTTCCGTGTATAAAACCAGTGTGAAAACATCGGAAATAGAGATCTGAAGATGTGCAAGAGGATTCGGCAATCTTGTTCGGACGTCGGCTCAGTACCAGTTCGGTTCCAAGCAGCGGAGATCTCGTACTCGGAGAGTTTCGAGCTGGTTGAGGAATACACGGACCAACCATTGCCCCGCACCTACGTCAGCAATATATACGTGACCATCCAGAATCGTCGAACTCGCGCCTGAAACGAACGGACGCTGAAACAACCGCTGGCATTCTTAATAGAGAATCATCCATTTACGTCGCGGACCGCACGCGTGCTATCGGGCCACCGCGCCGCCTCGTGCAGAGACCAGAGCAAAAACGCTTGCCTCGTTCGAAAGGCATTAATCAAGCTGGACGCGAGTCGCTCTTGCTGAGGCGATACGAAGCAATAAACGATGATGGCTCAGCCGTCGGATCCGGCCCCGGTGCACTGCTACACCAACCCCTCGTTCTGCAGACAGTCCGAGTACATCCCCGAGGATCAGACCGATCTGCCACCCCCGCCGCAATTTCAGACCTCGGATGATCTTCCTCCACCGCCTCCACCCTTGCAACTGCAAGGCCAGAGTAACCCAGCATTCCAAGGACCCGTGGAAAGGGTCGAGAACTGCGGGGTGAGAGACAGGTATTCCTACCTTTTTTATTTTTTTTCCTCACCTCCCACAACATGGTTCACTACCAATTTATCCTAATATAGTTATCTATGGTTTATGGTAGCCTTTCAAAGAAATAACTTAAGGGGGTAGACTCGTTTTTTAGCATGTAGCTGTCGCAGCTTTATAAAAATATTATAATTATATGCTTTACGCTTCCGAATAATACAAATTACGCCTCGTAAATGTAAAAATAGAACTTTGAGGGTGATCGCGGCTTAGATTGATCTTTTATCCAACGATTTATACTACTGAAACCCCATCTTTGCATTATCGAGACATGAGACGGCGCATCCCGCACCCTTGCAATCCTGAAAACGATGAAGAACAAATGCGTATAGTCTAAATATATAAATAAATGATTAGGTATTGCTACCTGGACGAGAACAGAAGCCGCGCAACGCACCGCAGGTACGCCAGCGTTCCGGTGGAGGAGCATCACCCGGTTTACAACCAAACCTCGAGGTACGAGTACATACCCGACGAGCAGAGGGGCCCGTTGCAGAGGAGGGGTTCCTCCAGGTACGACTTCATTCCACACCAGCAGGTGCAGCAGCGTTCCGCAACGGCGGCCAACCAAGACGATGCCCGCGAGACGCAGATGCAACTCTGCAGGAACAACGCCGGAAGGTACGCCGCTG
Source organism: Lasioglossum zephyrum (assembly GCA_028455615.1). Lineage (NCBI taxonomy): Eukaryota > Metazoa > Arthropoda > Insecta > Hymenoptera > Halictidae > Lasioglossum > Lasioglossum zephyrum. The sequence goes on along the minus strand of CM052330.1, from coordinate 14,759,223 downwards.
TACCGGGTGACCAAGAGTTCCAGGATGAAGACCCTGCATGGGGAAAGCACAACTCACCTGGGAGACGGCACATCAACACGCCGCAAGGTGAGTAGATTCGATGATGTGTATATTATATAATTTTCAACAGCTTAACATTATTAATGGGAGAAATAAATATTTACTTGGCTCTTACGAAGATACGCAGAATACTTATGAGCGACTGTGTATGGTAGTAACAAGCGTTTTCATGAATTTCAAGCGGGATTAAACGCTAGCGTGTTACTAGGTCGTTACAGTAGAGTGCCTCTGCAAGAGGAAGACCCTCCAGCGCTGCCCGAGAGGAACCCGCACGAGATCTCGCCGAGGAATAATTTGGCTACGCAGAAGCTGCACGAGATTCTGACTACTCCCAGGAAGCCAAGATCTAGGTCCGAAGAGAGGACTCTGTCGCCGAAACGTCGGCAGTCGTTCAGCCAAACCGGAACGCCACAAAGGAGGGCGCTGACTCCAGGTGGCTCGCCAACCGGTATGTTCATTTAAGGGTTGTTCACTCAGCGATATTCCATCTTCGGGGATTTTTTAACGGGAAACTAGGACAGCTTTCGTTGTGGGACTTGTTTGAGTATCTCGAATTTCTCGAAGGAAGGGAAACAAGAATTGAAATTGTTATAACCGATTATGTGCACTCACGGGAAAGAGTTCTCTCCAACCAGCTGAATCTGATTCGCTTCCAACGAACAATTCCTACGAATCACACCTTATAATTTTCCTGCAACGGTTTCCAGGTCGAACATTCAGCCCCAGTCGACCAACGCCCCAAGGAACGCCACAAAATAGAACGTACTCGCCCTCAGGACCACAAACCTCAACCCCCAACAAAGAGCCTTCGGCTCGAAGGTGTCTACCTCTGTTAGAGAACACTTCGAGGCAGGATCTCTGTCCAGCTAGCAACTGTGGGAGACTGCGATACGTCGGCACAGCCCCGGTCGACCTTGCGTCGTTGGGTCATGGCGAACCACCGCCACGGTACGCATACATGGAAAGCGGACCAGAATCCGTGCCCATGGTGTCCGGTTCGCCGAGATATCAAGTAATACCCGCAGGACAGAAGAGGAGCGGGTATCAAAGCGTGGAGAGCGCGTTCATCGCTAGAACCGCCGTGGTAAGGCCCATAGTAATTAAAATTAAAAGAAATGAAATATCTTGATTATTTTCAAAACGGCGGCATTTCAAAGTCAAAGTACCGATCCTTTAAATATTTTTCGGCCTTCGGCACGAGAAAGAAACTAAGAACAAATATGTACCAATTCCAAGAGGAATTAGCACTTTCCTCCAACAACTTCGTCCAGCTAGCTCGCACAGTTCAAACCACCGTGCATCATGCTTGCTCGGGGTTAACGCAACACCGATGACGCAACCGTAGGAAGACGAGACGATGATCTAACCACGCTACGTTATTCCACAGGTCCCGCCATTGTCGCCGCCGCACAGCGACGCAAACACAACCATGGCCAGCGGTTTGGAGAAAAACGATAGGAGAAACGCGCCGCTGTTATTGGTGCTGGTCGGCATCCTGACTTGCGGTTTGGCGCTATATCTGTCCTGGACGCAAGGCAGAAGGTTCGTATTACTGAGCTAAATTGGATCCAGCAGCTATTTAACTTTTTCCCTCTTCAGGTACTACTACGACAGCGCTGCAGGTTGCGGAGCATGCTGTACCCTGGCTGGAGCTTGCCGGACTCTGAGAAGAACCTGGACAGGACTAGGCCTCGCAGGACTCTCTGCTCTCAGTTGTGCAGGACTTTTACTACTCGCTGCTAAATCCCCGAAAGCTGGAACTCCTTTACACGATGTCACAGCCGGAGCACTCTGCGGAGTCTCTCTTTTGGGAGCTGGGCTTGCGCTGATCGCGCTTCTGGCCCCCAGGTGCAACCTGGGACGCCACAGGAGGGTGCACTCTTGGATCCCACGCCTGTCCCCCTGAATTTGCAATCTTACGTTTCGAGGAATGTTTATCGAACGCTGATACTAGTTAACCCCCGCGATGATGATTTTTAGAGACGATTAAACCTTCGTTACAAACAAGGTGTTTGTCATCGAGATGATATTTTCAGTTGGCAACTGAGTTCGCGATCTTCACATTTTTTTCATTTTTAATTGAAACATGTCTCATTTGACTCAAGAATTTTTCAATCCCTCGGCGGAACGGAGACACAAAACACAAGGTCGCGAATTTAGTCGCCAACCTAATAGATGGGACAGAGTAGCCTTTGGATTTTAGTTCAGAGAACAATTTCTTTAGCCTAGCCTTAGTAATAGTGGCAATCAGCTTATCAAGATTGAACTTACGTACTAGAAAAAATGAGGTCCAAGAGGAGAGGTTCGAATTAGGCTACTCTATCCTAAATCCGAGCGTAATCTCGTCGCTCTGAAGCGACAGGTGCTGCGAGGGTTAACAAAGCAAGAAAGTCCTAGTCTGCGAACGGTTCAAAAGAGTTGTACGGGAAATAAGCTATTCACACCCGCGCGCGCGAGAGAGAGGTATCGTCTATAAGACGTCTCGCAACGAAACCAAATAAATCCGTAAATTGTATATGTAAGCTGTAATCGTTAGGTTAAGAAGCGATGCTCATGATATATGTACCTAAACTGCGAAACTGTATTTTGTACTGATTTGGATATTAAAGCAACAAAACAAAGCGACGCCTGTATTCGATTCAGCGAACCGTTCCTTCAGATTTATCATTTTTCGGTATGTCGCCTCGTCAGCGGCTACCGGAAACGCTCCTTATCGCGGATTCGCTTGTAGGAAGTCCAGTTCCTTTGACAGAATTTCATATTCCGCGACGAGCGAACCAACGGACTGTGTTCGACGGAAAATGTGATTTCGTCGAGAACGAATCTTGCGAGGTTCGTGAGGGCGATTGTGGTATATGATTGTTCTTTCTGTTCTCCCAACAATGCGCGTGGCAAAAGTGCTAATTCTCGCGGTACAGTTCGTTGTCGTTTCTGGAAGACTGACTGTCCTCACGGGAAAAGAAGACTGGTCGTACACTACGAAGAACAGAGAATTGGTCTGCGTTTCAGACGACGACGGCGCAGGATTAACATGGAATAGTAATTTGAACTGGCAATATAGTTATTACATGTACTCTGACAGACAAGACGTCACTCGTAAGTTCAAGGATGTTCTCTGGGAATAATTCGATGACTACAAATTACTGGATCGCGTATCTTTATGCAACTTCTAAATTTCAATAGATTCAATTTGTCAACTAAAAAATTCCTTACGATAAGCGTGGAGTATAGATATCCTTAATGTCATGTTATCTTGTATATTAAAAATGTGTACATGCTTTACACGCATAAAGATCCGCGGTCTGAAGATCACATTTTGAAGGATCTGTCTCGAAGCAGTGATTTTTGTGGGTCACACTGTGCACAAATTGCAGCTTTCAAAAATCCAAAAGAGCCCCGCTTGATGAATCCACTGGACTGTGAGTTAAACCGGAATGGCTGCACTTCAGTCTGGAGCACCGAAGGCTGGAGCCTAACAAGTTCCTCCGATACACCTATGGGACCTGTGCTCGATCGACGATGGGAAGGTTCGATTTAATAGATCGACATGAAATTCAATCGGAGGGTTCAAAGTTTGTGTTTCGTAGGGTTCCAAGCGATCGATATATCGAACGAGTACCATTACATCGACATGATCCAGACGACAACGCTCGTGATCTCCATTCGAGGAACGGTCGATGGTTACATTCTAATTTGCGAGGACAAGGATTATACCACCAAGTTGTGCTACTGGGTAATCATTGGTGGCTGGGGGAACGAAAGGTTGGTGTTATTTGTCTAGGAAATATATTGGTTCTTGAAATGGCTGTGAAGAACCTTTATAAAATAGTATTTATATAGAAATATAAATAGTATGCAACATTCGCAAGCTACAGTAACCACATGAACATTTATCTCTTTTAGTAATCCTTTTTAACTGTTTCGAATTCAATCTACTCAATTTCATTTATATGCATGAAATCCGCAATCTATTGATAACAGTTGTTCGGGACAAACAATGATTCACAACTGTGTTAGTCAGATCATTTATAAAACAGTTCTAAGCAGTCGTCTTTATTGGCTGGAGGAAGAGGCAAGAGGATGCAATCTATGTGGAGATTAGTATGGAAACCTAGAACATTTGACAAGGGATTGTAGGATAATGGGGGAAATGATCAGACTCGAGGTTGTAGTGAGCGGGAAAAAGTTAGAAAGGTCAAAGAGTGGCTGGAGAAGTTGAGGAAAAAGAGAGAAAAGAGAATATAAATAAACCAAAGAGAATACCAAACCAAAAAGAAAAGTGAAAGTTAAGGAATGAGGAGGGACGCAATAAGTATATAATTAAGGGGGTTAGCGATAATTAGGAGACTAAAAGAGTAGGACAGGGTAGGAATGCGTGAGACATAGAAATGAATGAGAGAAGGTATGGACGAATGCGTGAAATAAGTTATTGTAAACCAAGTCATATTTCTTAGCTGTAAGGCTGAAATAAAGCAAATTATTAGTATTGACTGTCATCTTCGGAATCATTTCAAGCTTCGATGCATAATGTCTTGAATAATTTCGAAGTCTCGAATCTTTGACAACAGGTCGGTGATACGAAAATGCGCGAAAGGAGTGCCACATCCGTCCGTGTATCCGTCAGAGGCTTCCTGCGTGCAGGAAAGAGATAAGTTCACGGTAATTTCATCGACACACTAATTCGATTCCATTTGAATATCTTGATCCTGGAGTTTCTAATTGTTCTCATTGTCACCTATGATACAGCACGCGCCACTCTCTCCGCTCGAGTGGAAAACGTTCGTCTTATCATGGAATGAAAGCACGAGAAATATTTCGGTTTACGACAGCGAGAGGATGATCCTAACTTTCGTTGACAGCGAGAAACGCTTGCCGGCACAGAATACTAATCATCATCTGTTTTTGAGGAGTAGCAGTCCGGCGATGTTTCGGTTCCACGAATGTAAGTTTCTCAATTACCATTAACACGTTGATCACAAGATGAACCAATTCAGTATACATTCGCCACTGACCCTGCCGCTATCAGACATTATCATATGATTCACTGAATTATTGGGTTCAATCATTTAACACTAAACACGCCACGCATTAACATTGATTAATATTTGTTAAATGCTGACGGTAATCAACGTATAAAAATTTGTATCGAGAACAGTGTCAGTGTGTTGGTCTATTTCAGATAATTTCCTTCACACGACCGACCGAGAAGCAGTCCTCGCGAGTCCCGAGCTGTCCGTAACCACCACCAACTTCTGCGTGGAAATGGCAGTCGGATTGTGTGCAGAGTGTCAGCTGGAATTGGCGCTGGCGGATCCTGCCACCAAAAGAGTCGAACACATTTTGAAAGTGGCAAAAGGATCTCCCACGGTTCACGGCCTGCCAGCATGGCAATACGTGCGGGTCAACAAGTCTCTCCCTTCGGGAACTTCAAGGGTGAAACTGAGAATGGTTACTATACTGAAGCAGGAGACACCCAATCCATTGTGGGCGGTGGCAAATGTTCGCTTGTGTCCACCAGCAGGTGTGATATCCATAAAAATTACTTTTCGAGTCTCTCTGTTGGTAACCGAGCAGTTTAATTTTATTAGAAATCGCCTGGAAAATTTGACCACGATGATATTCCAGATTCTATACGAAAGGGGAGAATGAAGGCGACCCAGGATTACTTTAATTCGACTTACTTTTGGCCGAACGTTACCTGTCAGAAACTGTTCTACAACGAGAACACCGTCGTGAACAGTTTGCCTCTTGCCACGTCAGATATGGAATTTGGTAATATTTCATCCTTCTGTCAATTCCCAAAATTTTCTACGACGTTCAGTAACATTGTTCCAGTGTACATTCTCATGCACAAACGTATAATATTTTCAAGACACGTTGGACAGAGTTTTTCCCTAATGAGGGAAAACTGTGCGCTAAGAGTCATCAAATGACACTGTCCAACAATAAAAATGTTTTCATATAACTATTGGGTGGATCTTATAGAGTTTTTTGCGCTGATTTCGAATCTGGCCTTATTTTTTCCTACACGCACAGTTTTTGAAAAACATGACTTTGAAAAAAACCCATTTTTCAACTTTAAACAATTACTGTGATGTTATTATAATAGATATTGAATTGTTCTTTGGAGCAAAAGATTCTGTAGACTTTCCTGAATACAGTGATATCCGATAGTAATACATTATGAATGTTTAAACATGTTTAAACTATCATTAAAGGCGGAGAGACACCACTTTTGCGCTAAATTTCGATGATATGTTTTGATTTATCTCAGAAAATAAGGATCCAGCGGAAAATCGAAATGTACCACGCGATAGAGCAGGCATGTTTAAACATGTTTAAACAATCATAATGTATTACTATTGCACATCACTGGATTCGGAAAAGTCTAGAGAATCTTTTGCTGCAAAGAAAAATACAATATCTTTTATAATAACATTACAATAATTGTTTAAAGTTGAAAAATAGGTTTTTTTTTCAAAGTCATGTTTTTCAAAAACTGTGCGTGTAGGAAAAAAAATTAAGGCCAGATTCGAAATCAGCGCAAAAAACTCTATAAGATCCACCCAACAGTTATATGAAAACATAAAAAAGTTTAAATTTGTTGGACAGTGTGATCGCTCTAATGTCTGATTTTGTTCATCAGCTGATTCAAATTGTCAATTGGGCAAAGTGGGACCGTACTGCTCTATCAGCTGCATTGAGGATCTGCTGCTCCAGGAGGACTGCAGGAATGCAAAAATCTGCGAGAAACCAGGATGCACTTGTTCATCTGGTTACATGGGTCCATATTGTGGCAAAAGTAGCAATCTTTACATAAAATTCTTGCTCTGTGCAAAAATAATTACACTGTCCAACACCAATTTCGTGTTTCGATAATTTATTGAACTATTAAGAAAAAATATTAAAATTTATTGGACAGTGTTATTATTCGCTACCGACACTTGTCAATCGAGTCGTGTTGCAGGATGTTCCTCACCGAAATATGGTTACCGTTGCAATCAGATTTGTGGCTTTTGCATGTACAACGACTGCGATTTTCGCACTGGAGAGTGCAGATATGGTTGCGAAAAGTCAGGAGGGTACAAAGTACCACCCTTTTGCAAAATAGGTAATTTAGCAGAAGAATAATATCAGAAAATAATCGAAAAATAATAATTTTCGTATTCTCCGAAGCTATCGATCCTCCTTCACCTCCGACCCTCGATTTCCTCAACGAGACGACGGTTTACGTTTCTCTTCCAGTGAAGGAAGAATATAAATTAGTAAACCCAAGTTACATGTTTCAGCTACTGGTAAGCAGAACCGAGTTCAATAATGTTACTCGTAAGCAATCACTCTGATCGAATTTCTGTATTCGCTAGAAAGAAGGAGAAAGGAATGAACGCAATTTCGTGGACATTACGATGAAGAACAACGTCACCTACTTAATTGCGTACATCAACACCTTGCAACCTGGTGTTCTCTATAGTATTAGATGCAGTTTGCAGACGGTTGATTCCACGGTAATCACGGGTCAATGGAATAACTTCACGACGCACTGCAATCGTAAGTTTTTTTTCAGGGGATGAATCTTCAATATACGGTGTCACTGTGAAATTAATGTTTTAGCAAGCACCAGCTTCAACGTGGAACCGAAGAACACGAGCATAATACTCAATTCGGTGTCACAGGATTCGACATCCTGTCCAGCTAAATGGTACGATGTTGTTTTCGAGAATAGAGACACAGGTGAACGAACCCATAATGGACCTCTGAGCAGACTGCCGTACGAATTTGATCATCTGACAGCATACACTGTCTATAAAATCGAGATCACGAGAGGAGGAAAAGAGTACTTCTCGCGCAAAGTTCAAACTCTCGAAGCAGGTAAATAGAAATGAACAGAATTCCAAAGTTTTTGATAAATAAAGTCTGTATCAATAAAATTCCGAAGTCTATTTAAATTGCTGATCCGAGAAATGTCTCAAAACCCAATTATTCAATTAACGAGATTCTTGAAGACATTGTTCACGTTTATAGCACCGTCCGAAGTAAGAAACGTAAGAACCGAAGTAACGTCGAGGACCGTGAAGTTGACCTGGGACCGTCCTCTTTACGAAAACGGAATCGTAACGAAATACAAAGTTGTGTTGAAGGTAACGAATAGCAGACAGAAACCAGGGGACTGTGATTCTAATTCAATCGCTATTTCCAGAGCACTCAGTATTTAGGCTGCGACAAGCCCAGCTTAAATTCACCGCAGCTGACAGTAAACACCACACTCAACACCATAGAACTCTTAGATGTGGCACCGTATGCGAAACACACTGCGAAAATCTCAGCCTGCAACTCCTTTTGCAGCAAGGACTGGGAATTTCCGTTCGTCACCAGTGAAGCTGGTAACTCATTAGACTGTGGGTCTTTATTCAAAACGAAAATGATTTGCATTAATTATAAGATACAGAAGCTACGTATACATTCACTGCGATTCTTAATTTTGTTTCAAGTATTTTCCAATTCTTTAAGTGGCTTTACTGATTTGTATTCAATCTATTAATTCTTGTCTTGAATGAGCAGATGACATGCAAAACAATAGAATTGTTCGAGGTAAAAAGGAACTTGTATTTCTCTCTTATTTTATATTAGCTGTACCCGCGACATTGTTCACGATAACAAATCCTAGTTGATTATTAACGTAATGAAATTTCCAATCGCCAACAAAACAACAAAATTAAACGAAATTAATTTTAAAATGATTACAAAAAATGTATTTATTACGATAGATATCGGTAGATGACAATAATTTTTTAATGAATTTTAGTGCAAATGTCACAAACAGACAGACACGATTTTATTATACATAGAGATAAAGATAAAGTTCTGCAGTCTGTTCATCGTAATATTTGACAAAAATCGTCTTTTTAAACCGACATAGGTAAACTGTACAGAATTATGATTGATTAAAAATTATTTTTCTAGAAATCCCGTCCGAGATGTTCAGCAACATCACGCAGAAGGGGTTCGTGCTATCGTGGAGTTCGCCAGAAGACTGCAGCACGATCACCGGTCCCATGAAAGCCAGAGTCATCATCACCGGAGTCAGTAAAGCAGTAGAACACTTCAGTATCACGAAACAAACCGAGCGAAATCTGATCAATCTAAATAAAGATCTTTACGGAGCGGAGGACTACGTAGCGAAGATCTACGTGATCCGAAACTGGAAAACTCCGCAAAACGAGTCCGCTGTACGGAGGTTCCCTTTCACCACACCCCCAAAAGGTTCCGAAACTTTTTGGAAATCTATTTGAAGCCAAACTTGACGCTTAATGATCGAGATTACTTTCCATAGCCCCGCCGGCAGTGAGAGATCTAGAAGCGTACGAGTACGACATCAAAACCAGTAACATGTACCTGAGATGGAAGGAACCAGAACCACCCCATAATGGTAAAATACTCCGCTATCATGTGACGTTCAGATCTGAGGAATTCGCATACCCAAAAGTCAATTGTGCTCTGTGGAGGGAGTACATTTGCGCAACTATACAGATTCCCTACTCTTCATACGGAAAGATTCACGTGAGTCAATTCCCCTGATCTGGCGATTCTGCTATTATGTAAGATTATTTAAAAACTGACGCAATAATGACATAACAATTTATGTATACTGGAGCTGTTCCTAATCGGCAGGTGTCAGCAGAGAACGAGAATGTTTCCGATTACGGCAAAGCGGAATCCGTTGACCTCTGGAAGAACCATGTGCCGAGCAAACCGGAAGTCTTTCGACTTGAGGCGCTTCCTCAAGGTCTGGTCGACGTGACTTGGTCCCATCCATGGCGAACAGGAAGACCTCTCAGCAAGTTCATTCTGATGATGAGAACAATTTCCACAAATCTCAGAACGGCTGCTACAAGTAACAACATACCGAACCACGAATATCTAGTGAAGAATTACCGAATAGAATACAATGACCGTTTGTACCTAATGCCATCCACCACCTACAACATCTCCATCGTCGCCGAGACAGTCGAGGGTAGGAAGAGCGAAGAAAAGTTCGATCAGGTGCATACACCTCGGGCGATCGCGTTTAAAGAGGAACCGACCCTGGAGGTGCGCAACGAAAGTTCATTGATACTGTTGAAAATCCCTGTGGTTTTGAATGACACGCAGCACACCGTAATACATGTGATCGTGAAAGGTTCGCAGCCCTGCGTTAACTCCACCAAGGCGAGTCGTAACCTCGCCGACAAAGCGGGAATCCACTACTATGACACCGCATGGCGCGCGGCCACTTTTCCCGTATGTATGGCGGACCAGCTTAAATTATAAAAGCAATTGTTAGTTAATTAATAACGATGTCGATATCGATTCGCCAACTATTTTCTATGTGGCAGACGAACAAGTTCGGAAGCAAACTGTTCATAGTAGGCGACAACGAATTGTACGGTGGGGTGAGAAACTGTCCCCTGAAGCCGGAAGAGCCCTACGTGATAGCTGTTCTGGTAACGGAGAAGGAATCGCAGCATGACAAGGTTCTACTCGCGAAATCGTTGTCGGTCCACATGGGCGAGGTGCCTAACGGACCAATCGTGGCCTGGCTACTCCCTATCATCGTGGCTCTTATCTTAGCAATCGTGGCTTTCTATATCTATCGAAGGTAACGCTAGTTTTATGGCAAAGAAGAGTTTGAAGCTGCGAACTTTTGTAATTTTTTAGGAAAAGAATGAAACGACTGGCGGCCGAAGTTCCCCAGGAGGAAATTGTTCTCGCCGCGAACACGCCGAACCAGGAGGACAAGGTGTCGTTGAATTCGAATCGGATTTTAACCACCACGCCTATAGCACCTCGCCAACAATGTCTATCGCGCGTCGACACGCTACCCGGCGATTCTTTGCTGCTCGCTGGCCACGACGACTCTAATCAAAAGGAAAATAATAGCTCGCTGGTGAAAGTGAAGGACTTCGAGGATTACGTGAAACAAGCCATCGAGTCGGGCCTCTTGGATAAACAGTACAACGTAAGCCTCTCCCTGACGGACGATTAATTTTCACGTAATTTCGTTTGTCGACTGATTTTCTATTTTTCGAAAGACAATGCCCAGGGGCCAGACCAAGCCGTGGGACTATGGCAAGCTGCCGCAGAATAAACCGAAGAATCGGTATGCGAACCTGATAGCCTGTGCGTAAGAACCGCCTAATTATTTCTCTAAATCGAACAATTAGTTCCAGTAAGAACTGCAAAAGTAGTCACAGTGAGCAATCTGAATTTTTTAGTCTAGATCTCTTCGACTGATTCGACAGGAATTCTGTGAAATATTTTTGGGTCCTGATCTTGCAGTGAATGAACATATCTAATCGATCTTTAATAAATCTCTTATGATTTATAGATGATGAGAACCGAGTGATACTGGAGAAACTACCAGACGATCCTCACTCGGATTACATAAACGCAAATTACATCAAGGGCTACAAGAAGGAGAGGTGTTACATAGCAACACAGGGACCGAAACCAACTACCGTAAACGATTTCTGGAGGATGGTCTGGCAAGAGGAAAGCCTGATCATCTGCATGCTGGCGAACGTAATAGAGACTGGAAAGGTTCGATCAAACAAGTACTCCAGTAGAGTAATGTTAGAACCAACCAGTAATTAGCCGATTTCAATAGATCAAGTGCGAACAATATTGGCCGGACATTGGGAAGAAGAAGAAGTATGGGGATCTTGTTGTTCACAACGCGAAACACACCGTGTACGCTGATTACACGTTCCGCACGTTGTATCTGACTCGCGGAGATGAGACTCGCAAGGTAATTAGTCCCGTTCTGAAGTTTTCAAGCCTCGGAGTTAGATTGTAAGGCAAAGGGTTAATTTTCAGTGCTGTTTCGAAACTAGATCGAACACCTGCACTACACTGCATGGCCTGACCATGGAGTGCCGCTGTCAACACACTCGGTGGTGACATACTTGAAGAAACTATTGGCAACGTCACCCGGAAATGGGCCCGCCGTGGTCCACTGCAGCGCAGGCGTCGGCAGAACGGGAACCATAATTCTCTGCGACATCTGTCTACGAAGGGCTGCCACCGAGGGGGTACAACGAATTTACAGCATCCGTTCAGCTACAACATTTTTTGCGTTCAATAAACTATAATTTCAGATGGTCGACGTGTTCGCCGAGACAGCCTGCATCAGAAGCCAAAGGGCCAACATGGTGGACACGAAGCAACAATATCTGTTAGCACATTTGACTCTCCTTGAATGTCTACTTTCGATCTCGACGTCTCTACCCTGTGACGAAGTCTTGCCAATGAAAATCAAAGAGCTGAAGAACCAATTGCCCATTCAACAGCAAAGGTAAAAAGTTCTGATACATTTTAATAATAATCGGTGGACGACTTAACTCAAAAGAGAATTTTCAGTCTGGAGAAAGCAATCTGGCAGGACCAAGCCCTCAGACCAGCAGCCAGTCAAATGTCACTGTCGAAATGCAATCTCAACAAGAACAGATTCCCAGAGTTAGCTTCAGGTGCGGAATGATTATATAGTACTTTATATAGTTCTTTATAGTACTTTATATTTATATAGTACTTTTTTATATACTATAGTACCTTTTTACAGCGAAAACCGGCAGGGTGTACTTGAAGAGGTATCCACCGACAGACGAGGATAGCGATTATATATCCGCAGTGTACGTGGACGGTGTTAAAATGCAGAATCAGTATATCGCGACGCAATTGCCCATGCCAGGGACGCTTGGTGATTTTTGGAGGATGGTTGCAGAGTATAAAATCGAATTGATCGTCGCTTTGCAACCACCTGACCCTGATGACCCGGTTAGACGATTTATGAAAAAAATTCTACGGAATTTAAACGGCCACGAATTTTGGGGGATGTTAAAATTTCAGTTTCACATCGATCCTTCTTTCAGACCTGTTGCTCGATCGTCCCATGCTCAGAGTTCAAACCAGTGCCGTATATAAATATCAAAACGAAGGAAACCGTCACGAACGACTACTACTTGCTACAGAAGCTAACTCTAATTGACAATATGGCGGTAAGTAGGTAAACTAGGCTTCAGTAGCTGGACATTTTAATTTTTCTTTTACTACAGAAGCCTCCTACTGAGCTACAAGTGACGATAGCAACTTCGACGGAATGGAAACCCGGAAGAAATCAAGATCCACCGTCGATGATCGCACTTGTGACACTGTGGCAAGCTACGGAGAAGATTGCCAGGGGAGATGGACCAACAGTCGTCCTCTGCCAGTAACTATTCCACTATCAATGTTAATAAAATTGACAATCGCTAGATATTCCATCGAAATTCTTTTCAGCGACGGTGTAACCGGCTGTGGACTTTATCTAGCCTTAAATGTACTGTTGGAGAGAATGGCAGTGGAACGAGAATGCGACGTTTGTTTGGCCAGTCGCGCGGTTAGGCGATCTAATCACAATTTCGTCCAGAGTCGGGTAAATACAACTATTGCGATAAAATTAGAATTCTGTATTTACATTTTTATCTGGGTGTTGTTGCTTTTAGGAGCAAATGGAGTACTTGTACGACGCAGCGATCACGTACTTGAAATACTTCGAAACGTACGCGAACTTCGCTTGAATGATCTCGGCGAGGGGTAAGCAAGTCATCGATCATTCGGTCCGCCGAGCAAATTGTTTCGATCGGATTAAACGAACCCGAGGACCGGTTTCCTAATATGTGTGTCGCTCGGCCGATCAATTATATACCGTTACGTAATTAACGAACCCGAGACCCGCGGTTTTCCCTCCCCGTTTTTTCCGTCGCTTTCCACCTGCGCAAGGCAAACGACTTTCATTTCCCACGAGCGACATCGCGATTTATCATAATCGTATGCAGCAATGACCTCGCTGCACGACGATCATCCCTTCCCCCACCCAACATCATCGCTGTCCGCTTCATCTGTGGATCGCATAACCAACGTCTTCGGCCTCGTTAACTACTCGTAATAACGGCTAACAGGAGCATAAAAGTTTCGCTTCGACGTACAAGCATCGATATCAATGCGGACGCGATCATCTGCAATGCGGGACAACTGTAGGCTATTAGGTTCACCAGCGAATCTTTTTTCTACGAGCACAAATTAAATCATTCAACTACTTCCTGGAATAACTAAATGTTGCATGAACATTCGGATTCCCTAATTACGCCAATTATTCAGTGAATGTTTGAAATAAACTTACGTACCTTACAGCCATTGAGGAACCACTAAATGTTCCATACAAGTCCTTAACCTTTAAAGCAGAATCATGTATTTGTAGATTCCTATTTAATTCTATACACGTCCTGCCTTAGACCACCTAACAATAAGCTGATTAATACCAAACAGTATGATTTAAATAGAAAATGACTTAAAACAATGAATTAAATAGAAAAACGCGATAAAATGATACCATTTCTAATCGGATACTTACTTACTTCCAAAGTCTCCATCTTGAAACCAGGTATTCTTACTGGAGAGGTTTTGGCAACATTTACACCTTAATAGAATAAAGAGTGCATTTGTGTATTTACACATTATTTAAAAAATAATGTACAAGTTGAGATGTACGATACAAAGATGCAGTTTGTAAGAGGTTCTCTTCTGTTCCGTTTTCGATGATGATCCTCAGGATTACAAACTATCAATTGATACAAGATAAGCGTAAATTGTCTGATAAGATTCGAATTCTCAAGTAGAAAATCTTGTGAAAAGAACAAGCTATACGTACAAGATTGTGTAGTCCCCGGTTCCGGAACAAGTTTGTAATCAGTTGGATGACGACACGGGCTCTTCCTAATTAATTTTCCACTACATACACTGTAATTAATGATGAGGAAAATCGGCGCGCCTCCGTCCCGTCTCCCTTCCTCCAGTCTGTTGTTTCGAGAGCCGGCCGGCAGAGGGTGCGCGTGCGCGCCGATAACTCGCAATCTCGAAAGGTATAGGTCGACCTCCTCTAAACGTCGATCTCCGCGGATATTTTCACGTGTGTTTCCGTGGTATTTGTGTGACGGTGGCTCGTGTGCAGGATAACCAGAGAATTTCCCCGATTGTAGCTGACAGAAGCTGGTTTATTTTTCTTCTGTCGTCCCGGAGAAGTGGCAGCAAGCTAAAGACTAGGCAGCCGAGGAACGTGTACGCTCTCTCTCTCACAGCAGCAGGTAAGAAGTTACGGTTTCTGACGTCGCAACGAAAAGATTAGGCGAGCGAACACGTGTGCACGCGTGTCATCGACGTGTCGTGACAGCGTTTCGAACGCCGATCGCTCGATCCCGATCGGCTCTGTTTTGTTTTGTGTTGACAAGATGCGGGACACGCGTGTCACGTCTCGTTTCAAGGCCAGGGGGAAGACATATTGGCGCGTGAACCGATTCCGATGAAAACGCATACCGTCCCGGGATCGCCGGAAACGAGATTTCGCCCCTCGATACGAAACTGTTATGTTCGGTTTGATTTATCGCACTACGAATCCGGATTCTCGAGTGCATTCGCCTGTAACCAGTCTACGTTCACGCGTGCTGCGTCACTCGCTCCCGCTTGTTGTTCCTTTTCTATTATATAAGGAGCACGCTTCACGCGAATGGACCGCCGCCATCTTGGCGCACGCGGCAACCCGCGAAATTCGAACGGCCCGCGACACCGAAGCGATTTCAATGAGTATTCGAAACTGGAGATTATTCGTTTTTGGATAAGATTGACGGAGCTATGGTGAATTCGATATGGTTAGAGTAGTGATTTGGTAAATTATAAGATTTTTCTTGGGGACGAGGATCGAGGGATTTGTTAATTTCGATGATTAACGGGAGCTATGAAGAAAGCATAATAAAATTATTGCTCGCCTAATGACCAGATTTAACAATAACCTCGTGTTCGGCGCACTCCATTACGCTATGAACGTTTTATAATTTAATCTGTCCTGTCCACTCATTTATCCATTCACAGATCATCTGACCGTGGCATATTTTCCACCCGTTGGTTAATACGCTTTAAGAACTCACTTCCTAACGACCGTCGTTCAATCGAGTTTCCGTTACCAATGAATCAGACCCGTGACTTCGTTTCTTCATTTCGAACATCAAAATCTACCGGCACCGTCGCTGCAGTCGCACGTGTGCTGCATTGTGACTTCATAGCTCTCGACGTGGGCGTAGAAGTCATCTCGGCGACCTTAAACTTGAAGTTTATACCTATTACATTGACTTCAACCTAATTTTCCAAAAGCAGTACGTCCCTTTCAATTTGAATTTTTCTTGCTGAAATACAAAAGTTAATGGAGCATAATTATACACATTATTAAAGAAATTACATGTTATATTTGGGAAATTTCGGAATAGGGATAGGAGTAATAATTGAGATAGGGGTTGGAAAATTATATTCTACTTGATTGGTTTTTTGATGATAAACCTTGCAAAAATATTGATTTGTCAGAAGTTGCTCGCACCGGAAAATTTTCGATACACGAACCCGAGGTGTTATCACGTTATCTGATAATAGGCTTGTCATTATGTTGGTAACAAGCGCTTACCACGACTTGGTGTTTTCACTAATAGTCGAGGAATCAAACAAGATAGTTGACACCAATTTTTCTGTTAGTATCATTTCCTGTAATTCTCTGTAACTCAATTTTCCCTATCACGATTACGTTGTTTGCCACTTCGCGATCAGATTTTTTTGGGAATTCTTTCAAACTGCAGGGATATTTAATCTTCTCCGTTTCCGTTAGAATTTGTATGGGATATTTGAAGACGGCATAACGATGTGGCCACCTATAGTCTCGCGTCGAACAGATTCGGTTCTAATTGAAAAGCGATTACGGCTCCACCGGCATGGCAACAAAGACCTTATGTTCCTTCTGTCCGCGGATCGACGTCGCACAATTGCGCCTAACTCCGACAATCGATCCGACCATGGCCCAACTTGACAGCAATTTAAAATCGCTTCTCCTCCTGCGAATCGTACCAAGAGCACCGCGACGAGCAACGACTCTCCCACAAAGCGTCCGTCGCGGATATTCTTCCGCCTCAGCGTGATTACTTCACCGAACGAGAAAGCGTCCCCAGCGGATCGATTAACGGGTTTTCGTCGTGATTTCTAATCAACCTAGTATCGATCTCAACTACTTATCTAGCTGACGATAATCGTACGATCCCCTATCGCAAATCATTCGGAACATTTCAGTTCTATCGGAACGACGAATTGTGAAGTGTTCCATTCACACGGCATTTTGATAAACACCCCATGACACCTGTTGCGCCCCGTAGTCGCGGAAGAAACGAAGACTAAGCAAGAAAGAAGGTCCAACGTAACGTGAAGACACCATCTTTTCAGGGGACAATGGCGATGACATCGACGAAGCGTTCCAAAGAAGACAAAACAGAAAAGGCTAGAAGCTGGCTAGCAAAACCGATTTTAAGCTCGGAGTTCACGGACGATCCGCCCCTGGAAGACGTCTACGCGGGTCTACTCAAACAGAAGAAAGACATTTCAATCGCGATACAAAAGATATCGGCGATTCTACCGGGATTCAACCACTTGAAACGCTGTTCGGCCAATAAACTCCTGCTGGCACCTCTAAAATCCGCTAAACTATTAGACTCTGCAGGATCTTCTTCCGAGGAAGACCCTCTTACTCAAGACGCGCTGAAATCGATGCTAAAGGACAAAGGGTTCAATCTAGATTTATTGGAGAACGATTTGCAGATAATAAAGGTTCCGAGCAGACCTGCCAAGACTAAATCTCAAGCTGCCCGAGCCTCGAAGATCTGGCCCCTCAATTTCCACTCGGATCCCACCGTGGAGAGGCTGATCGATGGATCGATCTTCACAGAACAGCATCTGGACCTGATCGAGAAGTACATGAGCGTTGCCGTGGAAGCTGCCAGGTTGGAGTCTGTGGGGAACGAGATCTGCAACGGCAGCGCAGTAATCGTTGATCCAGAGGACGGGAGGATCCTCGCGATAGCTGCGTCGAGGATCGATCTACACCCTATGTGGCACGCAGCTATGTTGGCCGTAGATCTCGTTGCCAAACTTCACGGTGGCGGGGCTTGGAAGTTGATAAAAGACACCGATCAATCACCAAACACTGATCAAGAGGACAACGAGGACTATACCGAAAGGGAGAAGAGGATCAAGAGGAAGTACGTCGAAGAAGCTCCGCTACATTTTCCGGAATCATTGTCTAGCTTACGTCTGCCGACAGGGGAGCCTTTGAAATCGAACGTAGTTCGTCCTGGAAGAAGGAACAACGGTTCTAAAATCAATTCTGAAGGTTTAGGAAAAGCCGAAGCGGATTCGGAGAAGAGCGGACCTTATCTTTGCACAGGCTACTGGAGCTTCCTGCTGAAGGAACCTTGTCCCCTTTGCGCCATGGCTCTGGTGCACTCCAGGATCTCCAGGATATTCTACGGAATCCCGAACGAGACTACAGGAGTTCTAGGATCGAAGACGATTCTACACGCTGTGCCTGGTTTGAATCATCGGTACCAAGTTTGGAGCGGCGTTCTGGAGCAGGAATGTCGTCAAGCGTCTCGAGAAATCGAGCGCAGGAACGTCGACTGACTCATCCTCTCGTTAATTAAGTTTCTCCAGCTAGCAGATTGTCTTTTGTACTTGGTAAAAATTCAATGACGAAACCATGTGCGGATCATTGCGAGTACAATTCACCGACAGCGTTTCACGGCTGATCGACCGCCTCGATAATGGCGCAACGCGAGATCCACACTGCGGTCTAACGTGGATGTAACGACCGGTTTATAATTTCAATCAGAGTCAGGCGGCTCAGGAGATGTTACACGTGGTTCGAACGTGCGTTCAGTCCATCACGGGACAGATAGACGGACGACCTTGGCATCTTGGTATAATTTGCGAGAATGGCGGTATGCGTCCGGGTTCGCAGTGGTTTACACGTGCACTAGGCAAGAGACTCGCCACTTGCAGGGGCTGTTACACAATGGACGAGCTCGTAGGAGATCAAGACTGGCATTCGCGCAGATTCACCACGTAAGACGTCCGCGAACGAAAGTGCCATAACCGGGGACTGTTTGGCTTCCGGCTGACGCGAGATTCTCGAAGATAGACCAGACACGCGACATTAATTGGTCAAGGCGGTTCGTTAACCGTCCGTAGGCGTGCTCTTTCGTCGTTTAGCGGGCTCCAGAGAATTCGTTTTAATCTACCAACGTTGGTCCCGCGAATCGAGCGAAACAAAAAGGGGTGTAACAGAACGTACAACGCCCAAAACGATCGTTCGACACCCTCGATCCATCGAACAGCGCTCGCGCAAGCAAATAGTCTCGTTAAACGACGCGTCGCGTGCACGCATTCCACGCGATGGCGAGAAACAAGGCCGCCAGACGATTCTACGTGAACACCACCGTGGTCGTTGATCCCGAACGATGCGCACGTGCGCAGGTCCAGGATCGTCCTTCCGCGGCGTAGAACGCATCGCATTCGAATCTCGTGTCGTCGAGTTCCCGCGTCGGGTACCATCTTTCCTGCAGAAGATGCGGCCGGCTCAATTTGCGTGGAATCGCGTAGCGCGTCTATAATAATGACCTTGCGGAATTAACTTCAATCAACGAAACTTCAGACGTCTTACCCCGTTGGTCTGTCTCGGCTCTCTCTCTCTCTCCGCTCTGGGGAACGGATGTGAGCGCTGAGAATGCAACGAGATCGCAGGGTAAAGAGGGCCGAGATGCACAGAGATGAAAGCGAATGGTTGATTGAGCGGATGGATGGATGGCGCCTCGATGTACTTCTAAGATATGCGTTTCTGCTGTGTGTGAAGTGGGCGTAGTGTTGTTGCTCCGGGTTTGCGAGTGGTAGTGCCTTAGAGAGTAATTTTTAACGACGTGTAACTTAGATTTTATATTCCTCAAAAATCTAACTGCGAAAATTCTCATCCTGCTAGTCTACGTCTCCCTGAATAGGCGTGGCTTGTTTGCTCCAAGCGACAACGTCACAGCCCCGTAGGGCAAGCGACCGGTGATGCAGCAATGTAACGACAGCGAGTTAGAACGGCGTGAAATTGTTTAGCACAGCCGTGACCCTGTTACGACGACTGTAAAGAAACTTGATTTGTTGAAACGATTGGAATAAATGGACGTTGCGCGGGACACTCGTCCGTGGAAAGTTTCTTACCCGACGCGGCGACGCGCGTACGACATGTGCCCGTCGTTTCGTACAATTGATTTTGTTGTTGCAGGTTTGCTACGATCGTTATCAATTAACGAATCTCCGAAAGGATCGGCCGAGACTGGACTCTTCGTTCGACGGATAAAAAGAAGAATCTGGTAGTTCGCGTCGCGTTGCGTAATCCCACCGCAAAACAGGCTAGAATTTCTATTCAAACGCACGCGCGCGCGTAGTCCGAGAAGCACACGGGCACCGATTAACAACAGTTGGTCTCCGACTGGCGGACACGTGGCTGCGATAATAGTTATCCTGGGAAAAGGTATCGAGCTGCTGTGCTCTACGTCCATTCCATTGAAAGAAAAAAAAAGAAGCAACCGGCGTGGCCCGATTCAACGAGAGATCGACTACCGACACAGGAAGGTTCGTCGGCACTCGAGCAATCTGCAGCTTCCTGTTGTTCCGAGCCGCGAGCAGTGCGAGCGAGCGCGTGCGAACCCGTTGCTCCCAGCGAAAAACGACCGCGCGTCGCCGGTATCAGCGGATAACATCTCTGCAATTAATTAATCCACGTGGTAAACAGACATCTGTTGCGACGCGGCCACGTTACAGCCGGAGACACGAGAAACGTCGTCATACACGTCTCCCACTGTCGGGCGATATCGAGTCCGAGGAGATAGTTATTAGCATCCCGAAATTCGAGCAGTTTCATATAGAGCCTGTTAATTGTTAATTGGTCAATCGAGAGACGGGGTAGCGGGTCAGGTATTAATCAGAATCCGAATCCAATACGTGACCGTATACAGGACGATTCTACGAGGTAAACCGAGTCACATTTTGCTCATCAGCGCTGAGTGGTTCCAATTGACGGTCGGGTCGACCCTCCAGCGTAGACACTATTGGTCAGCCTTTTAATACAAGCGGTCGCGATTGGATCAGATACCCGGATCGTTCTTAGACAGAAGACATCGCCGGAGCATTCGGAGGCTGAAAACTTTAAACGTCGCCAGTGTCGCGCAATTTACTGGCTACCGACGTCGTTCTTCTTAAGGCCCGGTGGATCCGAGAGACATCCGCCTGTCCGATTCCCATCTCAGTTGCTCGAAGTCGGTCAACGGTTGCAGCGGGCATAGCTAGCGACCACAGCTAGCGAGCAGGAAGTGCATTCGTGAAGTCAATGCGTCTCGACGCCCACGCAATCGATCTCGACGGAAGAACATCTTCGGCGAACGATCGTTGACAACCGACGACGAATAGTCTCTTCGCGGGACACGTTTCTGCTGTCTCTCTACCGGTTTCTGCCACTCGGCGATTTTTATCGAGTTTGATAAGGCACGATAAGCGGAGATCCCTGATCAACAACACACACGCAGTCTCGATTGCCAATTGGATGGCCCAGATCTACTGGTTGTTGCTATTTGAGACACACTGAAATCAACGAACACCGGAACCGTTTCTTTTCTTTCGGTGATCGAATTCCTGTCGGAAGAACAGCCCGGAAGTTGGTTGGATATTGGAGAAAACGGAAGAATAGAGTGTCTGTGTGGTGGCCTTCGCCGAAGGGATACCTCTTCTCCAGTTGTCCCGGAGGGCTTTGAGATACCGTCGGGGTGCGACACACTCATACGATTTGGTTTTACGGCGCAGAGCCTCGTTTCTCTTCCGGGACCGAGTTTCAGTTTCCATCGGCACCATGGAGCGAAGGATCCTGAAAATGTGGTGACGACGTGCCAGGCGAAGGCCTTCGATTATCAAGACACTATCAAGTGTGTGAGGCATAGTCGTTAGAAATCAACCGAGATAATTTTGTAAGTGTCCAGTGACACGCGCAGAGAGCAACCAACCGCAAATCAAGTATTCCAATACGCTCGAGGATAAAGTCTAAAGTTAACGATTCAGTTCTCGAAGAACCAAAACTAGTTTACCTCCCAGCTAGAAAGGATAATCGAGACTAGAGTTTTCCTATTGCTAATAAGTGAGACCAGAGTTACGAGAATCAACGTTTCACGGAAGAAGATCATCGTGTTGGAGGAAGGACCAAGGATACGTTCGACAGCGGAGCAGAGAGCGAATCGTCGTCGTTTCCCGCGGCTTCGAGTATCCACGGAAATCAACAACAAGATGCGTTGCAGCCAAGGTGTGGCGATGATATTCGAGGACGCGTTCGTCGTCTTTTCGCGTTTTTTGTCCCTGAAGTCGCGGGGTTGCGCACTCTTGGAGACTCATCGGCAGCGCGAAACCACTGGCATCAAGAAATTGTACAACAGCTTCTTCGTGATGTTCTAAGGATTACTCACCTGTTCGCGAAAACGTCGCTGAATCGACGTTGTTAGTCGAGTGTGATGCGCCGTGCAGTCCCGGGACCTTCAGGTGGATCCAGCAGCGGAATACGCGGGGACCGCGCCGAAAAAGGAGAACGTGTTGGTTAGAATCGAATCTAGAAGAAAGATAAATAATCGGTCGAGAGAAAAGCAGTGAGAAATAAACGAAGAGAAATTGTCAAAAAAGACCTCGTAATGCAGACTAGCGATTGAAAAACGTCGAAAGGGAAGTCAGCAAGTATTGATGAATCCCGGGATATCATCGTGGCGAGCCGTCGATGACCGGATCACCACTTATCGTCTTCTCTTTCAAGCCGGCTACCAAAGCGTTCTCCAAAGATCGAACAACAAGATTGAGACACGATCGATAGCATATTCGAAGAGCAGTGCTACGAGAAACGAACCCTGGTGCGTCGGGATTTAGGGCCGTTGAATGGAGCTTCAATTCATCATGGACGGCGGCGCAGATGCTTTGAACGGGACGATATGGTTTCCCAACACGCCGTCGCCCCCGTACGAGCAGCTGTCCCCAGTCCGTACTAACAGATGCGACCCCATCGCTACTCAGCACGTAAGTCTTCTCTTCGTCTCCGATCAGCTCATACTGCGAAAATGCAAAGCGTTGGTTAGAAAAATTACGGCGCTTCGAAACGTCTAGTTCTCCTTAACTCTCCCTCGAGGACAGTCAAAATGACTCGAAGAGAGTTTAGGAGAGTTCAGTTTTAGCCAGCTTGCCTTCATCATCTCGCTCATCCACCATTGCCTCATCCGAAGACTCCCGAAACAACGCACAGTGGGCTGGAAACCCGTTTTTTAATGGCCAAAATGATTTCAAGGTTATAATCTAGAAGGTGTGATGGGTGCCGACATTCAAAAATACGTATTAATATTTAAAAAATATATAAAAACCACCAAAGGACAGGTTTCCAGCCCAATGTAAAGGTTTCGTGAAGTCTGCGTCCCGTGAACTGACGAGATGGTGATGGAACGTTTTGTAGGCGTCGATGGGATATCACAGTCCACAAAATTCTGTATGGCAGGACAAGTACAACTCACCGAAGAACTCGCCGGAGGACACCGTCCAGATACGTTCGAACAGCGGATCGCCGGAGCATCTTAGTCCATCCTCCGACCATGTGCCGAATTGCCAACAAACCAGCCTGAAACGTCAGGCTGGGGATGCGTTGCAGCTCACAGAACTGGAGAAGAAGCATCCCAGAAGAGATGGTCAGTATTCCCGTTCGCCTTTGCAGGGTTAAAGTTCACTGGGTTAGCTCGTACTAGCTGCGATGTTTGTAAATAAATCCAAGAAGTATACTCTCATCGTCGAATATTCGCCGCACCGTTGTTGCAAGTCAGCCACCGCTATCGTCGGTCTCTCGTAGATATACCGCGGAAAAGGTCGTGGACGAACGACCCCAGATACACAGTCGTAGGCACGACGGTTTCTTCTTACCTCGATCGAGCGGCTTCTGCAACATAACGTTGGATTACTCCTTTGATCGATCAGGTAGGATTCGTTTAGGCTCGGAGCACCGGTATCTTAATCATCGTGAAACTATCAGATGCTCGGAAACATTTCGGTTCGTATAGCGTTGCGCTTGAATTTTTACGAAAACCACAATACAGAGGTGAAGAAGATCGTTGGAGTATCCTAGGGAATTGTGTCCGATCACGAGTGACGATCTTCTATTTTGAGATAAAGCGGAGACAGATCGAGTGACCATATCGCAGCTGATTCTACTGCGAAGATCTCTTCGAGACTGATCTATGAAAAGCATCGGGGCCGGTTCGATCGCGGCGTTCGACGCCTTTTTGAACCACGTGGTCGCAAGGTCTGATAATCGGCGAGTACACAGCGTATCGCGGATGAAGTCCGATCGAACTGCGAAACCGAAAGAGAGAGACAGAAACGAGAGCAACGCTAGTACTTCGCCCGAAAGAAACTAGGCGGTGTGGTGTTGCTGCGCGTCCGCTTCGTTCTACGGTTCCGCGATTTTCTCGGCTGAGTGGTCGCATCCCTTTCGGTTTTCGCTTGTTAGATAGAATGAAGTGGTGCGAACTCGATAGCTCCAGGCTGCCGTTTCTACAGAGCCGACGATACTCAGCGGTAACATCGAAGAGCAGACGCCGAGGCGCCGTCTCGGGGCTCCAGGACACAAAGAGGATAGGGGCGATGCATCATCAGTTCTACATCAATTATGCCAACGCGCAAGGTGGTAGGATAAAGGAATCGCGAGGAGAATTAAGTTTTCTTATGACGAACCGGTTGCTAGGGTCTGATAGGCTTGTCGGTCGTCGTGGAATAAATGGTACTGAATGTTTTTCGCGTTCACAGGATCTGTCGGAAGTAACGGCTCGGGACAAGGCTGGTCTACACAGGTGGAGGAGTTGGCGGAACATTTGGCCGCCGATTTCGATGGCTCCTTGTCGGCTCTGGCTGCATCCGATCTCGCGACTGCCGTCGCCTCCTACAACATGAGGTAAATACTCTTTCACTGGGTCTGACACAGTCAATCGAAAGCAGAGATGTTCGTCTTCACGGCTCCACAGTGCAAAAACTACTTCGATTAAAGATTAGTTTACAGGAAAGGATGACGCTGTGAAAACAATCTCAATTTCTATAACACCAGAGTATTGCTCCACGAACCCAGTCTTTATCGGTAACTAATCTTCTAAGTGGGCGTGGTTTAGCTGCTCCGGATAGTAAAGTATCAGATGTCACAAGAGACATTCTAGACTAAAATCTATTAAATGATTATAGCTTAGTTGATTTCGATGTTGATAAAGCAAAAGTAGTTTTCCAAGGAGAGATCATTGCCCACGCCTACCTGAGTAGGCGTGGCCTAAATGCTCCCGCGTTTAAAGGAGAGTTTCCACAATGAAGAACTTATCGAAGCTAAGATAAAAAGCGCAACCAGTGGTCGATCACGAAGCAACAGAGAGCGCAGCAGTTGTCGTGGCCGATAAAGTAGGTTCCCCCGGTGATCCACGTACGCGCGCGTGGATCGAATCCCGATTAAAACGTGGTCGGAGAGTAGTGGGAAAGGAGCGTGTGTCGAGCGAGAAATCCGGTTCGAACCAGACACAGTTGTCGGTGTTTCGTCGCTCGGATGGCATGCACCGCGAAATCACGCCGGGCACAGACGCGTAGACGCTTGGCGAGTGTTCGCGCGTACAGACACGTGCGTTTCGATCCTGGAGCCGATCTCGGCCTATTCTGCGAGGAAAAACACGTTCACTCGATCATCAGTCCCTTCGTTATTTTCGAATCTTCTTAAATGCATCCGAAGGGCGCAGTGCGATCTGTAGTTCTCGCCGTGGTTTGTACTCTTCTCTACACGTGCTCCGAATGGGGCCCCTTATCGAGTGTTCCGCTCGATTATATTCATCCATATCGCGCCGATTTTTTGCGGCTCTCGCCCTCGAACACCGTTCCCAGTGATAACATCGTCGAGCACCGATCAACAGGTCCTCCTCGTCCATTTCTCGATCTGAAAAATCGGGATTAGAACCGCTAGGTCGTTCCAATAGAAAAGTTACGATCGCGCAGCAATCGCACGTGAGAACTGAGAGCCAGCTCGGGCTCGCCGGGATCAGCTGACAACCACGTGGCATGGCCCCCGACATCGTCTCGATAGACGCACGTTCATGAATGAAAAGAATCGGGAGACACGTCGGTCGCAAAGCGGATCCATCAGGGTCCAAACCCCGAAGCCTTTCCCCAACGTGGAACCAGTTATTCTGGGCGTTTTCAGTCCGCTGCGGTGAATCACTTTCCACTTTCTCGCCGTAATCCTATTTAGAAGCCCCGCGAGCCATTGGCCGAGCACGTGCGCGGAACACCCGGTGAAATTCGAACGAAACGGTATTTTCGTAGCCGGGAATCTCGGGAACGACATCGTTCACCGCCCGGACTATAATATGAGTGTGGCCGGTTAAAATCCGAGTGTCAGTGCCGTCGTAATTCGACCGGTCCGTAGACGAACAACCGGGAAACATGCACCAATATCTGAAAAGTAGGTGAGTGGATGAATATGGATAGTCTAGGAGACATTGAAAAACCGTCGGACGATTCGGCAAGAAAATTTGGACAATGTCTTATCGCGGCGCGTTCCACAAGTGCAGCTGATACTCATTCACTGCACTGGCGAACCGGTGCGGTCTGGTTTCGGTTGACCTTAGCGACTCAATCGTTATCAAAGCGGTTCTCAAGCTGTTCTCCCCCCTCCTCAGCTCGGTCCCGACAATCGAATAATCGTATCGCTATCGATAAGCCCGCACGCGAGTTACCTGCCCGAAACGATCGTTTCTCGTTCCACCGATTCTCCGCCGTTTCGAGTGACCTTCGACCGAGTTTTCATCACTGCGAACAAGGAAATCTCCGATAACTTTTTTTCCGGTGGTTTACGTAAAATACGGTTTATGTAAGCGGTAACCTTATTTCTGGTTCACGCTGGTTTTTATGCCGAGCTTTATCTCTGAATCACGAGACACGCTTGTTTCACACAACGCTCGGTACATGTTGACTGCCAATAAAGAGATACCAAATCAAAGACGCGGTTATCAACCGTTCTCCGAAAGTTCAAAGGTATCTCAGGACGGTGATCGTCATCGTGGCCATTCAGTTTTCTTTTTTTATGCATCTCTTTCACGGCGATGTTGACCAACGGAAACCTACTCACGTTCACGGGTGCTCCGAATAGATTATGCTCGATCATTTCTCGGCCTGGTTGCGTCACGACACCCTGATCAATAAACGTCGACAACAAAAACCGGAATCTATCGGTTATTATCGGTCGCGACGCATACTTCGATCGAAGACCGAAATCCTCTTTGATCGAGCGCCCCATGCTCGAACAATGGCGAACCAGGTCCTTTAAAAACTTGTTGCGCTGGCGGAACAACAAACTTGGAGCATGATCAACACTCTGGGCGGTAAACGATCCACCAGATACGAGAAGATTGCCAAGTTTCGCAACTGTATATATTCTGAACGTGGAACAAAGACGGCTATCAACATTCTATTGTTCATACGTGGTCAAACATTCTCTCTGTTATGTTTCCTGCTAATTTTTCCTTCGACCCGTCATGTTCTTCCTGACTAATATTTTATGGCTCCACCAGATTGGTTGTAGTAAGCTAAATTTTCATTTTATCTTTCCACAAAAATGTGAGGACGTTGTCGAGAGATGTATCGAAGGGTACGATAAACTCCGATGGCGATAGGTTTCGTAGTTTCACAGTAAAAAAAAATTAGTATGCGGATGAAATTATATAGAAATTGGGGCTCTTATTATCCGCATTGAAGCGCATTTTATAGAAGAAAGTAGGATACGTTAAAATGTTCCAGTAATTTAATTTAAGTTGTGCCCCGTTGAATACTTTAATCCCCAAAAAGTGGAAAGCTCGCAAAAGTAAGAGTCCTAATAGAAAATATCATTTACTTGCAGCGAAGCCCTGCTCGCCCTGCCATCGCTGACGGTTTTCAAACAAGAAGCACCATCCCCGGAGAACCAGCAAAATTCCAAGTAAGTTTTGCACGATCCGCGAGAAAACTGTACGCGATTTCTAGCGCGCACTGTTCCCTACCTACCTACCTCTGCTCCGCTGGTTTCGTAATCTCCGGACTGCGGAACTTTATGTAAATTTACATTCTCGATAAACAAACTTACTTACCCGGAGTTCAATGCAGGTTAATCCAGCGCAACGATTAGCGAAGAAAACACGTTTCGTTCTGCCTTATGAAAATGCGACTAAACGCAACTTAGTTAACTCTACATGAATATAATGCTGTCTTAGATTTTATAGTGCTGCCTTAGATTTTTACTGGATCTCATATAATTTATGAAATATTTAATAAGTTGACAAAGTTCTACAGTCCGTGAGAGCATATGGAAGTCCTGCACGCTTTCCCTCGTCTGTGATCTCGTATCGATCCGCGGAGCAAGGTTTCACGTCGACGTCGTAAATCGGTCGACGGAGAAGTGAAGCGTTAGTCGTGATTTATTGGCGTCCCGATTAACGCGTCGTTGACGGCCAAGCGAAAAATCAGTGTCGTTGTGAAGGGAGGAGGGAAAATCGACAGCGGAATTTGCCAGGAGTGTCCCCCGCAGAGACTCGGGCTTGATAAACACATTATCTCGGCGGCTCCTCGCGGAACTATCTATTGAATGGCACGCAGGTCAGACCTTTACTGTAACGAGGATCCTCCGCGGTTATCTGGTCGCGTCATAGTGTCACCGTTGTGCACCAGCCTGTCCTCCGGCAAAGCGAAAAACGTAATTCCCTACAGAGACTCGCTGACAGTCGACGCAATTCCTCGCACGCTTGCAGCATTCGCTTATCGCACGGTCTCGCGTGAATTCGCCACTGATAGGAACGGAGTATTGTTTCTTTCGTGTTATTCGGGGAAAGAAAGAATTCTCAAGGGGCACTGTAGGACCAAGAAGGGAACTCCTTTTTTCTTGGTCCCATGATCGTTTCAATATAAATTTCCGCGAGTCCTCTTTCCAGTAAACGTTGCAATTTCTGATAGTGTTGGTAGAGTATTCAGAGTGGGCGTGACTTGGTCGCTCCAGTCCCGCCGGTGCCAGGCCAGTGCCCCAGGGGGCCAACGTGAAAAGCGGCGCGGGTAATGGGTAAATTGTTGCACAGAAATTGCTGCCAATTAGGAACGTAATACGCGAAACCCACGCGCAGCTCTGCGTTGTTTGCCGTTTCGAGGAATCGGTGAAACTTCTCGGGAAGTTCGTCGGCGGCGTCAATAAATTGTTACTCGATCCTTTATTATCGAAATTCCGGTTAAACTGCAATGAGAACTGATCCGGATCTAATTTTCCGGCCCACGACGTTCTTTAATCCGTAGTGAGTGGAGTACTGACGAGAACAACGCTTAAGGGTAACACGAGTAGAATATAGTTTGTTAAAGATATGAATCAGATAAGGAATGTTGATAGAAAGTCTATATCCTACCCGAATGGCGTTAAAACGGCGTGTTACGTTCAAGCGATGATCCAAACCTTGTAGATCGTGGGACTGATCAATCCGGTTGCATGTTTGCTTCAGTTTGAACCATGTTTCGCAAAGAACAATCAATTCGGCGCCTGCGAACAATGCGAGCGGCCCTGTGGACGCTGACAGCAACAACAACGGACAGACTACCGCCAGCCTCCACCAGTTGTTGTACTCTTCCAACGAGGAATATCCTCCGACATCTTCTTCAGGCAACCACGTGTCTTCCTCTCAGCACGTCAACGAGCTCAACGAAGACTGCCGGTAAGTAGTAGAAGCTAGAATCTCTGCGTAGAACAGTATTGCTAAAGGTAGCACGTTGGTTCCCAGTTTTCAGTATGTCCTGGCCGCGGCGACCAGCATCGCGACCAAGGTCAACGAGGAGACGCTCACCTATCTGAACCAAGGCCAGTCGTACGAGATCAAGCTGAAGAAACTCGGCGATCTATCCGCCTACCGGGGGAAGATCCTGAAGGTACATTGGTCACTTATCCATCCGTTCGCGAGACTCGGTCAGGAAGCGCTCAGTGTTTGGGTAGCGACATCTTAAAAACATGCTGGTCTCTCACGACGGTACCTAGCGAGCTCATGCCTGACCTTCGACAGAGTTCTAACTCGCGTGACTTAGAATGACGATGATGTAGCAGCTACATCGTAGCTGTCGAGAGAGGCGTGAGGTAGCAGGTCCCCAACATTCGCAAGATGTGGGTCACCCAAACGGTGCTACAACGTCTCTCTGAAGGGCCATCCGACCTTCCTGTTTCAGTCGACGATCCGCATATGCTTCCACGAGAGGCGGCTGCAGTACACGGAACGGGAGCAGATGATGGCCTGGCAGCGAGCTAGACCCGGCGAGCGGCTGCTGGAGGTCGATGTCCCACTCAGCTATGGCATGGTGGACGTGTGCCAGCCATCCCCGTCCAACAACAGTGTGGAGTTCATGTGGGACCCTACCAAAGAGGTCGGCGTCTACATTAAGGTAAGAAATCAACTGCTGCACCGATTGCTGGAGTTCGATTCCACAAGCTATGAAATCTGCCCAACTTAACCTGTGCACCTGTCTGATCGCAGGTGAATTGCATCAGCACCGAGTTCACGCCGAAGAAGCACGGCGGAGAGAAAGGCGTGCCATTCCGAATCCAAGTGGAGACTCGCCTGCCAGGTGGACCTCGTTTGCACGCTGCCTCCTGCCAGGTGAAGGTGTTCAAGCTGAAAGGAGCCGACCGCAAGCACAAACAAGACCGAGATAAAATTCTACGGCGACCGCCGCACGAGCAGGACAAGTACCAGCCCAGCTACGACTGCACGGTCCTCTCCGATGTAAGTGGTATCCTGAGGATCAACTGTAACGGATGATTGACAAAGATTCTCCCGAATATGATTACAGATTTCTCTAGAGTCTTTATCGCCGTCCAATCTGATCGCGCAGAACGGAGGCAGCCCTTATACTCCGACCGAGGCAATGTGAGTACCATTATTTCTTTTTATCTTGAATTAGCAGAAGATAATTGTGTTACCGGCTTGGATCAATCGTAGTTGTATCAGGGATTTTCCTATCTTGATCTTTACGTAATGTGACTAATAATTCTTGTAATTGCTCAAGTTCTTGTATAATTGTTGTACCACAACGCGACTAGTGGTTTAGCAAATTCGTTTACGGAATGGTGACTTTGGCTGTTACTAGTTTCGGCCAGATTTTCGTCAATCGACTCGTTTCGTGATTCGACTTTCAACACCTCCGCCCTCGTCATCGACAATTCGAAATGCACGCAGCATTGTTCTCGCCGCGGGGCCACTGTTTTTCCCCCGATGCGACGCTATTAATAGTAGCGGTTGCGAACGACGAATGAGAAAACGTGTGGCCTTCATGTCGCAGCGAAAACGAGTGCGAGAGAGTTTCTGGAGCGATCGAAGTACCATTA
This sequence comes from Lasioglossum zephyrum, assembly GCA_028455615.1. Lineage (NCBI taxonomy): Eukaryota > Metazoa > Arthropoda > Insecta > Hymenoptera > Halictidae > Lasioglossum > Lasioglossum zephyrum. The sequence goes on along the minus strand of CM052330.1, from coordinate 14,727,779 downwards.
ATTCCCTTTCGTGACTCCAGCCACGCCTCCTCTCTGCGTTAAACACTGTTTAGCCCCCACTGCTTGCTGTTTAGCGGAATTCAGCGTTCCACCAGTTAACCCTGCTGCTCACGAGGAGACAAAATTTAAAGAATGGAGCCTGCGTATTTACACGAAGTGTACATTGATTTAAGTGCCATATTGGGCTTGTACAGAGCCACGCCTCCACTTGCGCTTGAACCATCCCGTTAAGTATACTTTAACCCCCTCTCTGTTCGCTTAATTTGCTGGAATTCAGTCTCCGCGCAACTTGCGCCGGTCTCAAGCAGATTTTTACGCACTCGACGGAGACAGTGTTTATGAGAAAAAATTGAAATTCTATGTTAAGTGCATTAAGCCCCCTCCACTTTCCAGAATACAATCTCCCCCAATTTAATCGCGACACAGAATAGGTGCATGCCAATCGGCAAAATTGTTGATAGGCGCCGGCCAGGTGCGACACAAAGTATAAAAAGCGTCGATGAGCGGGGTCCGCGAATAAAATCGCAGGGATCCGGTGCATCTCGTGCGCGCACCAACTTTAGACATAGGAGTCGCTAAGCCAAGGCGGTCTAGAGTGCATGATGCAGCGAGCTCGGCAGAAATGCAGTTGCTGCGTTGCCGCGTCTCACCTTGGATCGGTGTGTGTGGTAGGGCGAATCGCACGGGTGAATCGTGGCTCGATAAAGATAGAAAAAGAGGGATAATAAGAGCGAGAGAGAGAGAGAGAGAGAGAGAGAGAGAGAGAATGGAGAGGTGGATCCGCGGAGCAGAGGCGGTGGTGGCGGCAAAGAAGGAGCGTGTTGGCGATGGTAATGGCAATGGACGATACTGGTCGACTCTCTCGGGTATACAGAAGGTTGCAGGAGGAGGAGAAGTAAAGGGGGGGGAGACGATGCTGACGGGAGTCGCGAAACTGGCTCGAACTGGCACGAGCCGGCGTCTGGTAGAGCCGACAACGATGCGCACCGTGATCGGGAGAGAGCGAGAAAGAGAGAGAGTGAGAGCCACGACGACAAATAAATTGAGAACGGCGCACGATACACGCGTCGCCGCGCAGCCGCTTCGGTGTTCTGTCTGAATTCTCGTTGAATCGTGCGAGGCATTTGCACACCGAGTACTACCTTGTGCCGTTGTTGTTCGTCTTTTCCGCGATAAATACCGGTGACTTAAAGTGAGATACGTCTCTCCCGATTCCTCCATTCTCCTCTCTATCTCACTCTCTCCCACCTCTCGATCGAGGGACGGGCCCCACAGAGCAGTCGCGTCGCCGCACAGTGGATCCAGTCGATAGTCCGCGGAAAACGGTACCCAGTGATCGTCGCAGACATGATCTACCGCTGAAGAAGCCACGCATGTTTAGACACAGATCGGTGATCGGTGACTGTCCTCCACGGTGAGACAAATCCTCCTGCGAGACAACGAATCTACCGAGATTTCGATCTATACCTGGTCGCCGTGAACCATCGAGTCACTTCCGTTCTAGCCAAGCGACGACCACGACAACAACAAAAACCAGTTTCGGAGAACACAACAACGGTGAAGGGACTGCGCAAACATCGAACAATTCAATAACCCACGTGTGCGATTGGTCGCGGCGAATCTTCTCGTGCACGATGCACGGAAATGAGTGCAACGCCTACGGTACGGTTAACGCCTGGTGAAATAATCCGATTTGGTACGCGTCCATCGACGAGTAGAGGAGCGTCGTCGAGAGGAAGAAACTAATCGCGCTGCATCGGCCGTGAATTTAAATATAAATCGTCCGCAGAATCCGGAACGCTGTTTACCCGGACACACGGATAGAAAAACCGACTGAAACAGAGAGGACAGAGAGTTAGACTGGTGTTGCGTGCGAAAGAGAAAGAGTACACCGTTCTCTGTCGCGCGTGCAAAGAGAGAGAGAGAGAGAGAGAAGTCGTAGACGATCGAGGGCATCGATCTCGTTCCGCGAAACTCGCAGATTCGCCTAGAAGATAAGAGGAGGGACCCCGCACTTTGGACCGTGCGCGTGTGATGTATCGGCGATAATTTTCGGGCTGTTGTCGAAAGGCCGGCTTACACGGAGATCGTGCAACAAACTGCAATCGCTCTTACCCCGGTTAAGAGCCGGAAACACCGTGAACCACGGGACTAGCTGACGGGACGCTGTTGTCGTCGTCGTGATCGATCGAGCTTTGTCGAGTCAAGAGTGAAGCTCCCGCACGCCGTTGGAATGCCCTCGTCCGGCGTAGAAACTCGATTTCCGGCTGTTCGTCCGCAATCCCCTCGCCGCACTTCGAGCATCCTCGGTCTCGAGCCGCAATCGCAGCAGGACGAACAGCAGCGCGTGCTCGCGCGCGAGTCCCTGGCCAGCCGGGTGCTCCTGTCGCGGCAGGATCACTTCATCAGATGACGAGCAGCCTGGCCGCCGGAAAGCTGATGCCAGGGCGGTTCGACTCAGCCTTGAATTGAACGTGTTCCCAGAGGAACACTTCCGGTCCCGTTGCCTCTGCCTGTCTGTAACCCGTCAGGCTCGATACTTACGCCAGTCGACGACGTAACACGATATTTATCGGGGGAAAGTAAACCGATTTGGTTGGTGGTGGACGTCGACGCGGCGGGAATTTTTCTGTCCTCGAGTCTGCTTCAGCCGCGCGACGTTTGGCTGGCTTCGTTTTCAATTAGCGACACGCCAAGCGAGAGAGGAAAATGCACTCGAACGAACGTTGAGTCCGAACGCCTTCTTGGCCGTTGCACCAGCTCTCTGCATTCCGATCGGAATCCGTTTCGCGCAAATGCCCGTCGAGTCCCGCGGAAGAGCTCAACCACGGAAGAAATAGCATGAAACACGGAGCATGAAAGTGATTGATAAGAAAAGATAAGGCTTGTACGGAGGAAAGGTCGGGGTGTTCGTTATCATCGGGAAGATCGGACAGACACTACGGTCTCTCTCTTTTTTTTTTTGAAATTTGCCGCGGCAATTACAGAGACGCGACTGCCATCGCGAGACTGGAGATATCCGGATCGGGGCGGTCGCGAGTAGGTACCAATAGCGATCCGATTCAGACCGATTGTATCCGCCATCGACCTTCTGGCTAGCGAATCGACGCTTTCGAGGGAGATCGTTGCTTGTACCACAGTTGCTGTTCGAGTAGAACGCTGTTCGCGTAGTGTTTTGAAATTCGCGTCGGGACACTCGGTCCAAGGTGTTCGAGATGTAGTATCCACGGTTGACGGAAAGAGAGAGTCGACGGGGAACGATCAACTGATAAAACGGAACTCGTACGAATGGATGGAAAGGCTATCAGGAACTGTTCGAGCGTTCGCACAGCCGGATTGGCTGGGTTCATGAAAGAGAGAGTGAAGAGACGGAAGAAAGGCTTCGAGGAAGACGCGTGTTTCCCGACGAGATAGGAAGAGAGGTGATCGACGAGTGCACGGTGATAGAGAGATCATTTATTTGGGTAACGTAGATGGAATTCAAGCGACGCGTGCTCGAGATGCCAAAGAGCTGTCCCATTTGGAATTTGAAGAGCTGCTGGGCCATTCGATCCACGGCCAAGTATCGCGGCAATGTCTCCGCGTACCTTCTGGAGCACGAGGTAACGGTCACCGGCGGGCCCCAGCAAATGGAAGTGGTGGCTAAGTTTATTCATTCTATTTCGGAATCCAGAGCGAGACGGGGCAGTCTCGTGCGCGGCGGATTAGTCAGCGTTACAATAAGAAAAGCCCGCGACAACAGGAGGCTCGGCGACAGGCGGATCTCCAAGCTGATTTTCCGTCCGAAGCCACGATCCATGTAAGAGATCGCGAAATCGTCTTTAGTTCGCTTGCTCGATCGTTGTACACACCGCGAGAGAGACCTCGCGTGCTTATGTAACCCTCCAATAAGTTGGACGACTCTAAGGTCAACGACTAAACGGCATTGTTCGCTCGTTCGCGCCTTATTCGCGGTACCCGCTCATTACGCGTTTGCCAGGACCTGATATTATCGCGATTAAATAACTGATACGTTTCACTCTAGTTAAAATCATCCTGAACGCTGAAGTGTCAGCTATCAGACCGGTCTAACTTCATCGTGTCCAAGACTAATTGCGCGTAGTCAGGATCTTCTACAATTGCGATCAAACAGCTGAAACAACGTTCTGCTCTAACTAGAACCATCCTGTACGCTAAAGTGTCGGCTATTAGCTGGATCACTCGCAATATGTCCGACAACAGTTAATTGTGCCTGGCCAGGACCTGATACAATCACGATTAAATAGTTGAAACAACATTCCACGCTAACTGAGACTATTCTGTAGATTAAAGTGTCAGTTATTAGTTGCATTATATCCAACTCCTTAAAATCGCACAGAAATTTTCAGTCCAGTTATTCCCTTATCCCTTATCAGTCTCTAGGACCTTGTGGAGCCAAGATCAAAATGCTGAAACAACATTTTGCTCTAGATTTTTCCACTGAACCACCCAGTTTATTAAGTGTCAGCTATTAGCCAGATCGCTTTCATCGTGTCCGAGAGACGTTAATTCGCGCGAACATCAATCTCGCGAGGCGTCTGACCGACAATGCGTCTCGTTAACGAATGCAGAAATGCTCCCCAACCATTAAACTCGTTTATTAAAGTTTCACGAGGTGGTAGCCGGTTGCCGGTCTTGGATCAAAGGGATGATAATTGGACTTAGGAGACCACAGACTGTATCGAATTGGACGTGTCGCTTATAACCGCTGTGTTCTTACAGATCGCCGCAATCCCGATCGACCATAAGCGGCAACACCTCGCCGGTGGTCGCACCGTTGGCGCTGTCGATTTCCAATTCTGGTATTGTGCCATTAGTTCCAGTTTCGGATGCCGTCAAAGAGAACGTGGGAACTGCACCGGCTCTGCCATCGCCTGCGGCTATACTGCCGGACCAATCCTGCATCGAAAGCGAAGTAAGTTCTGTTCAACCCTACCCATCCATTCAGACTCTCAAATTTTCTTTCTTCTTCATATTTTCAATTCCTTCAAATCCAATGCTATCTCACATTCCCTAAAACTTCAGATTCCAACTGATCTGATCTCACAGGGATCATCATGCGTGGCCCAACTATCGCCGGACGCCAACGCAGCTCAGATGAACACGTGGCTTCGCGCCGGTCGTTTCGGTGCCTTCGAGTCAACGTTCGCGAGCTTCTCGGCCGCGGACATCTTGCGACTCTCCAGGGACGATCTGATCCAGATCTGCGGCCTGGTTGACGGGATCAGATTGTTCAACGCGTTGCACTCGAAAGCTCCCGGGCCAAAATTGACCCTGTACTTCGCATTGGAGGACAACGGATCACTCTGGAGAGTCGCGTACCTGGACAGTCTGACCAGCAGCGCGTTGATGAACAAGCTGCTGAACACACTGAACTTGCCCCACGAACGACTGCACTCTGTGCTCTTCCTTGGTCCCCAGGGTATCCACGTGCTGGTCACCGACGAGCTCGTTGCGAACATGAAAGACGAGAGCATGTACTTCGTCGAGACCATTAAAGGTAAGGTTCCCGGATGGTTCGATGAAACTATTGTAAAGAAACCGAAAATAACGAACTCACTTCTCTGTTGCAGATAACGCGAGTGAGCGCTACAAGCTGCTGCTAAAGCCCTCGTCGCGTTCTTAAACGCTAGGCGCGTCGAATCGATCGCGAAATTTGGTTGCAGAATTCTCCCACGAGTCTCACATTGCCAAACTTGTATCTGTGATTCGGAAAGAAAGGAACGAAATTCGATCTAACAGGGAAATGCGCCGAGTAAGCGCACAGAGATCTACTGGAGCGCATTTCCCGCATCAGTTATGTACTCGGAAGCACAGTTTTACACGCTCGACGAGTATTTGTTCCATGGAATACGGGCAAATTTAACTCCTATTTTTAATACTCACTACAAGCTTTCGATATAGTCGCGTCTCGACGTTCCGTCGGTCGTGAACGAACGCGTTGCAGAGGAATACGTATTTTGTTATTGTATTACATATACGTTTTATATGTATTACTTTCCACTAAACTCAGTTTACTTTCTTTCGTAGGATGTAAGCGAATCTTTAGGTTGAAAGGTGTTTAGGAAATATTTATATACGTCGCAGCGAGGACCGCGATTACTCAACTCTTGTGCCACATAGCGAGACTCTGCGAGCCTAGTTTACGAACTATTGTTGTTGTTACTATTATTCACCGGTACCGTGTCCCGGTTGCTACTGGTTCACGTTTCGTCGATCGAGGACCGATGCCGGTGAATACGATCTCCGTTTACACAAAGTGTAATATTCGTTGTTTCTACAGAATTATAAACGATGTTACATGTAAGTCCAGTGGCAAGGGAATCGCGGCTGCGAGAAGCATGATCAAACAAATCGTATAGCCGAAGAGCATTCGATGTTTAGGACAGAACGATCGTAGTGAAGCCGCAAGTGCCTTACTTTCCTTCCATTCGATGGAGAATCAATCGTTAGAATTTTATTTTATTAATCGCTTAACAATTATCTAGGGACATTATTAGAACGATGATCGAGAAGAAAAGAAGGGAACCTGTCTCCCGGTTTATTCTGTTCCGTAGTACAAATCGCGAGGTGTACGAAAATCATCCTCGAGTGTGAGGTTTCTGGGAAAAAATCGTGTAAAGTATTATGAATCTATTTACCAAATGCTAAGTCGTAAGTTAGGGACGACCGGTTTACGTGCGCGACAGCTGATCATTTCCTACTCTAGAACCGAGAAACACGATCCTGCGTAATCGCTCGAATCGCGATCAGCTGTAATTCGTCCAATGTTACTGTATTTTAATCGGAATCTTCGACAAACGGAAGTTCAAACCGTGTACCGGTGAACTGCATGCTGTATATTTCACTAGGAACTTCCGCGTATGCCATGTACGTCACAAAGCGGCACAATAAATACTACTCCGGTGCCAAGCGGCGGGTGTCTTTTTTCAAGGAACCGACGAATAAACAGGATATTTACTCATAAATAGATTCTTTTATTTAACAAAATAGAATAAACCGTGTAATAAAGTCGTGCGTCCCCGAAACAATGCGACACGCATTGCGAACACGCGTTGCTCCGCAGATCTTGACTTCGCCCGCGACAACACCGTCGCTCTACTTCTTCTTCTTCAGCTGTTTCTGCCTCTTCTTCTCCTCCCTCTTCGCCTCTCGCTCCGACAGACACTTGAACAGCTTGTAGACGAAGAACACTGCAATTAGAAGTACAATAGTCATTCACAATCATCAACCACTCTGCAACCATTACCACCCGAAATTGATTCTACAGCAGCTCGACGCCGCACGTACCGATAACCAGAGTTATTAAGAAAACTGCGCCGAAGAAAATAGTATACGAATGTGACTGCAGGACAGAGGGTCCTTCTTCGGCTTCGATTCTCTCCTGCAGGGACTCTCTCAGTTTCCCGAACACAGTATCCACGAACTCCTCTCTCTCCTCGTCGCTCAACGACCTGTATTTTTCGAAGATCCGAGACAGCCTCTCTTTCGCTTCATCCGATATAAGCCCGGACAACTGCTCCTCCAGACCTTCCGTCATCACGCCTTTACTCCTCAGAGCGTTCATCACGATCTCAGCCATAATCCCACCAAAGTAACAGACCTCTCGACAATGAAAGCGCTCGAATACTAACGACTGCGCCAAGCAGGTGCGAAGTTGAAGATTGTTCACGGGAGTCGGTTAAGTGGACGATTAGATAACAAGTAGCAGAACCGTGTCTGCCACCATATGCCAACGTCGAGGCAATTATGCAACGTTGCTGACCGGCCGAAATCATTCGCTGACTATTTGATAAACAGAGGAACCAGGCCGAAAGAGGAATTTGCCCTACATTTCGTACTCGAAGTCGTAAACGCAATTTGATCGTCGGAACGAGGACTACATCACCTGGCACATAACGAGAGATATTGTTCTCGAAGTGGAGCAGGATAATTACCGAAAATGAGAGCGACAACGCTCAACAGGGACAACAGGACCACGGTTTGCGTGGTCATATCGTTGCCGCCGAGCGATTGCGAGCTGTCCCCTTGCAGATTTCCCAACAATTCCTGCCTGATACTGTTTCTCTCCTCGTCGGACAAGCCCGTCATCGCGTCTAGCATCTCGAGCAGCTGTTCAGGCGTCGGGAGCTCTTTGTCGAAGTTTGGGACCGCGGTAGGAGCCGCATTGTCTTCGACAGATGCTCCCGGTGAGTCGGCCGCTGCAACCTGAAGGCCGCTCGCGAGTGTCATCCACATCCTAATTAGAAACACCATTACACGGGTTCGAGAAATCGGGAGGACCCGCGCTGCGAAACCAATGATTACTATATAAGGCTCTTTTCGCACAGTATTGAAATTGTACTTAATTGTTCCTTCTAGAATGCTCATTATTTGTCTCTGAATTTTATTCAATTATAACAAAAATTTGTAGACGCAATTTGAAAGGGGATAGGGAGATTAAAAGAATTTTAAAAGATTCATTAATCATAGGCGATAGAAGTCATTGCAGTAAGAAGGAAAGTTCTACTTGGTTCCTGTTGGAATTGATTCTGTGCAAAAATAATGACCGAGAAACACGTCTAACAGTCAGCACAGTCAATACAGCGAATGCACAGCTTACTGCATGTTTGATCCCCCTGTTTGCGTGCGATGCTCGTTATCAGCCGATGTCGCCGTCAAGCGATCGCTATCACCATATGTTTCTTTGAGAAAAGAGCATCATTGTGCAAGTACTCGCCCAATAATGTCAGTACAGTACAGTATCATTGATTTCTCCATGCGAAGGCGGTGGTTTTATCTAATAAACGGTCCCGCGTCTCGATATCTAAAACCGAGTCGCTTGGACGTACCTGATAATAGATTAGAAATAGTCGCTGGAAGACTATCGAGACCGTGCACACGTCGAAAACGTTCCACTCCCGAGGAAGATGATCGATCACTGGAAAGATCACTCGTGTTTCGCGCGAAGATAAGCGCCGTGCCGACACAGGGCCGCCGATTGGCCGGCTCAAAGACCACTTCTTATCTGATTGGCTGGTCTTACAACGTGTCGAGCCAACGTGGCCTCTTCCAACGTGTTCGGACAGCCACGAATCGCCCAGACAACCAATGTTACATGACCTTTACAACGTGTAGCGAGTGAACTGCGTTAGGCAGGCGCGTTACGCATCCTCGTCGACGCACGAGGCAGACGCCACGTTACCCTAATTGCCAACTCGACCGTGCCGACGCGAGAAGCCTACCTACCAGGTTCAAGAGTATTTTCATCGGAGACCTTGGCTCCGCGGAGAATCGAATTCCTGGAGGGCAGGCCGATAGAGAATAGACTGGAAGAGTTACGTCAATGAGATGATACTACGCGAGCACTCTGCTCGTTAATTCGGAGTGGATACTATGAACGGTCCAATGACCCTTCCTAGGCAGTCAATTGACTCTGAACACTTTCACAATTTTTATGGAACGTGCACTCGAGTAATTGATCCCCAGGTTAATCCCAATCCATTCATTTAGAACAGATGCTGCGAACAGTCGCGAGTTGACCAAATTGCAAATTGAATCGAACAATTAAAGTCTCTGATATTCCCTAACAGATCCAGAGTTCATAGAGAAATGAACACCCCCGTTAACTCCCTTTTGTATCTTGCATCCTAATCTAGGCAGCTTATCAGTCCGTATGCACGAAAGTGGTTCACGTGCTCAGGTGCTTGACCTGGCCAAACCTGTTGCCACCGAGAGCATTTGTCATCGAATCGCCGGTCGGTCATCTTCAGATTCTCCGTTTTTCTGAATGAAACTTGGCGAGAACGGAAAGGAAGACAATCGGGTCAGTATAAATCAGAGAAGATGGTTGAAGATCGAAAGCAGAGGATGCGACAGAGTTACCAGGTACGGATAGGAAACCATATGTTTTAAAGATGCCGTTATGCGCGTGCAGAGAGTGTTACAGCCGCGTTTTTTTTCACAGGATCAATTCTTACCGGCAAGACCGACGACGACGATCCCCGGGACCACGAAGACGACATTGTTGACGCTGTACTCGAACGGACCGTCACTGAGATCCACCATCTTCCAGCGCAAATGACTTTCAACGAATTTTAAGGACAGAAGTGCGTGTAGGAGCTGACTACACTAAACAGGTGTTCACGGAAACGCCATCTATGAAACGACACGCGTCCAGAACACCCGTTTCAGGAACCGTTAGAACTCCAAAAAGGAGTAAAAAACAGACCTGCAGCGACTATCTTCAATCATAATATGATAAATTTCAGTTTCTCCTAAGTATTCGCATAGTCGCAGAAAAAGAACGCAAGTTTATGTTGGGTTCTATCATAGGGAATGGGATTTTTATATTTTTACATCGTAGGCGTAGATATTTTAGGAGACAACAAATTCTGGTTCCTCGTAATCAATTTGAAAAGCTATAGATGATATTTTATTGTTACAGGAGTCTACAATGACTCGGAGCAGAACAAAATGGCAACGCCGTCTTGGTAGGAACTGCAACTAACTTTGTGGACAAAACGTTTGTTGTTATCTTAGACTATATATATTTATAAACCCGGCTTATCTATCAGATAACGGATGTGGGCAAAGTGCTATATAGTCTGTTGAGAAGTGTACTCATTTTGTATAAATATTTATGGAAACTATAACTGTAATATGTATTTGATAGAATGTGATGTGTAGTTTGTGTTAGATATGTATTTGATGAATGGCTAACTCATTTTGTCAATTATCACGGTTCTGTTGTTCCTTACAATTCTTTGTGCAATTCATTGTATTCATCATTTTGAATATTTTGTGACTTGGTTTGTGGACATCAGATACTCCGTTATCTTGGAGCACTGAGTTTTATAGCTATGCCGGGTCTATAAGTGTACATGATCTAAGGTTGTACGTTATAACTGCTACGTCCAGCTACGTCGTTATTGTTTAATCTATTCTGGTCGGAAAAACAATGAAATGGTATACAAAGCGATGTGAAGGGTCTATGTGCTACAATTGATTCCCAGAATTATTATTTGCCTCATCACCTAACTCGTTCTACCAACAAAACGTAGTATTTTAAACCATAGTGTACAGAGAACTGATAAACTATATCTATATAAATATTATATGGATAAATTATACAATTTAGTTACGTACGATATGCAATAACTATGATCGGCTTTTCGCAAATATTTAAACTACATTTGATTAAAAAATTACGGTTTTCAAGTGACTCACGTAGTACCACTTCCTTTAAGCAGAGCCCGCCAAAAAGGCCCAACTACGAGAAAGACCGTTGCCGGTGTTCTTCACAGTCAGTCATTGATCGCCAAGAGAAAACGTTGAATAACATCAAGATGCCGACAATGAACAGTGCAACTATGTTGAAATTTGCAAAACTGACTGACAAAGCTTATGCTCCTATGAAAGGATCGAAGTCTGCTGCAGGTTTCGATTTAAGAAGGTAAATTATGTGTTCCGTGTTCGACTTAAGAACGTATTATAAAGATAGATTACGATTGTTCTAATAATTTCTTTCTTTAAACAGTGCTTACGAATACACAGTGCCAGCTCGTGGCAAGGAATTAGTCAAAACGGATTTGCAGATCGAAGTTCCTGAAGGTACTTATGGCAGAGTCGCACCACGATCCGGTCTTGCGTGGAAAAACAGCATCGACGTTGGCGCCGGCGTAATCGACGCTGATTACCGGTAAGTCCTTCAACAAATCATTTTGATTTTCTGCGGAAATTTGCCACTTTGCAACGTGGTGAGCGATTGTTTTGCGTGGAAGCGTTGAAAGAACGTGATCTGGAAGAATGTTTGTGCATGTGTGCAGCTATAGATTATAGTATCGATCAGAGTTAGGTGTTATTATACTTATTATTACATATTAAAATTTTTTCTAATTTTTTTTATGCAGGGGAAACGTGGGGGTTGTGTTATTTAACTTTGGGAACGAGGACTTTAAGATCTTGCCAGGGGACCGTGTAGCACAATTGATTTGTGAAAGGATTGTGTATCCTGAGCTGCAGGAAATGGAGAATTTAGATAACACAGAAAGAGGAGAAGGAGGCTTTGGTTCTACAGGGAAGAACTGAGTTGTCGATTTTGGTTTGTTTGTGTATCATAACTTTACCTACAGAGTATTACTATTTTCATAATAAAAAAGCTGCTAGAAAATTATACTTTATGCCATTTCTTAATTATTGTGTACAGCTTCTATAAAAATATGGGAATAGATGACCAAGTATGGCACAATAAAATATTCATTGTTGGTGGTTCACAGTTTGGGGACAAGCCCTGTGAACAGTGTCGGTGTCTTCAGCAAGCGTTGTATGTTTTTGAACTCCTTGTGATCCGCACTTCCCAGCAGCTTGAAGATAACATTCTCAGAGGTAGTTATGTGGCATCCTAGTCCTCTCATCCTCTGTAAAATATTATAGTTTCAATCTCCATTTGGAAAAATGTAGCAATTGTGACATTACCTCTAGAGCTAACAATCTATCCTCTTGGGTACGCGATGTGCAACAGTCAGCAACAGTGTGTACCTCGTATCCGCTCTGTCTGAGGTCTATCGCTGTGTTCTCTATGCACACATGGGTCTCTAGACCTATCAGGATAATTGCCTGTGGCTTCTCACCGCAGCATAGAGTGGCTAGCTCTTTATTTATCTACAAGATCACAGTAAAAAAACTGTATAGAGACTATAATAACAATTACACATAATTCTTACGCTGTGTTTACTCACTTCTGGTGTACACATGGAAAAGTTAGTCTTTGCGAAAGGTCCTTTGGCACAGGAAATATCAAATTCGGGAATGGTCTTGCCCAGAGCCTTAGGATTCTGTTCAGAGACCAACATAGGGACCTCCAGTAGCTTCAAAGCGTTTATCTGCACATAATGCAGACGTTAACCTATATAGAGCTGGTATTAAAACGAATATAAAGCCATTAGAGGCCCATTCTTAAAATTTTAATTGAAGAATACAAGGTAGTTCGTACACGAGCCATATCTCCGTTAAATGTCAAACATTCGTGGTTTAATTACAAAAATTGCCGTCCCATCCTGTACGGACTTAACAGGTAACCTTCGGCGTTAAGTATAGCAGCTAACGAAGGTCTGAATCCCATCGAGTCGTGCAGAACCGTACACGCGTTGCCGGATTTTCCATATTTACCAGTTTCGCAGAGTTCTGCGTGATCTTGTCGAACTCGAACATAGCCTTGGCGAACTTTTCCTGTACGTCGCATATCAACAGGGCGCTCGTCCTCTGTTTGAGGACTGCTTTTGCAGCGTTCATTGCCATTTTGCCTGGCCGAATCGACGAAAATTACGTTAGAACACGAAACCACCGGTTGGAAGCAGCAGGCACACAGGTTCTCTTCGAGGTCACCAGCGCAACGGCCACGAATTTCCACCCTAACAGCTAACTGGCTCTCGTGTTGTGACGCACGTGATATATTTCTGCGATACTCAAAGTTCACGGTCAGTCGTGGCTTTACTAACTTTAGATATATGTGCTACACTTAATCGATTTTGCGACACGTCCCCGCTTGAGGAGCGAGCGACATAATTGACCGTGTAAGGGTACGCAATAATTATTTGTTTATTTAGGGCGAGGGACATCCATTACTGGAAAAGTCGTTAGTCGTTGCACGAGGGACTGTTGAACAGATCTCTGGACATAGTCTGGCATGATTGAACGACGGATGTAATGCATTTGACAGAAATGAATCGGTGCGATTTAACATATAAAAAAAAGACAAGCATTGTCAGAATTTCGACCTTCTAAAATCATTGAACAAATCAATAATAAGAATTATTATTTAGTAATTGATGCGGACAATTTCTATCTTGTCTAAGGATCGGCGGTGGAATGATGAAATGGGACCATCATTCTTAGAGGACTGTCGTGTGTGGAACGCGTGAGCGAGTTTTCCGAAGTTTTCCGTGCTGCGAGTCGAGTGATTTGAATCGACTGGTTTGGCGCGTGCGTGTTGCCGCAGCGTCCCAGGTGCTAGAGTGTACTTGGACGTGTAGGCAGCGGCGGCGGCAGCAGGCAGAGACAGAGACAAGGCAGGCGTCATAGAGCGGCGGGCAGCTCGCAGTCAAACAATGCTGTTTCGACTGGTCGGATGTACGGGTTCGCGATACAACTCCGTCAAGCTGAGATATCCGACTGAGAACGTCCACGTCTACCCGGTGACGATGTTCGCGTGCGGTTCACCGGCTGAGGAATCGCTCTAACGACATCCGAGTCGACAGAGACAGAGCGAAAGAGAAACAGATAGAGATCGAATAAAGATCTCCGGTGTTTTTGCTCCGCCACCGCGAAAACCAACAGGGTTGGTCGAAGGACTGACAGAAGGATCTCGTGCGGGTTTCTCCCCGTGTGGTTTCGCAAGCGAGTACCGGAGAGTTTGTAAACAAAGAATGGCCGGGGAGCCTCGCGAGGCCGGCCACACGAAGCCGCTGGTCCAGCTCTTTCCGAAAGCCGCCGAGTGCGTGTACACGAGTTGCTACTGGTAAGTGTCATCAACCGGCGAGACCTGACCGACCGCTAACCCTATCGAACACCCGCCTGTCTAGACACACAGCAAATCACGTATCGATTCGAGTAAATAAAACGCGTGTCGTACTGCGGGTATCCATACCCGTTGATGGATCGATACGCGTTGCTGCAGTGCTAGAGAGACGGTAGTACGATATGCTGCCGCCATCTTTGGAACGGTATGAAATACCTACGAATCACCGTGCAGTGCTTCTCCTCTGCTCGGCTTTCAAATGTCCCGCGCGAACAGGGACACCTTTGTGTCGCCGGAGCCGCGATAAACGATGCTCCCAAACACCTTTCTTTATACTTAAAAGTTGCTCGATGTTCCTTCTGTATGGACATAGGTTTACACCGAAGCAGTAATAATAGTTTTATTTGCTTTACAAAATGCTAGACATAGCTACAACGGTCCTTTGATTAGGTAATCGACCCTCTAAACAAGTTGCGAAGCTTATTGTTTGGGATCGGCTGAGTAGATCGGCGACGATCGAGTAACAACAGAGAGAGACGTCATTGGCTTGTCTATTGACATCGAGAGCGCGAGGTCGATGATTAATGTGCTGAGTCATTTCTCCACACCGTCGAGATTGTTGACGATCGATTATCAAACGCGAATCGGGAGTCCGATTCGTTTACCGTTAATGACCAGCCGTTAATTGTTCGACCGAGTTAGTTATCCTTTCGCTTTGAGCCAAACGACAGCTACAGTTCTCTAAAATATCGCGCGTCTCTCGACCAGTTATTTTAAGAGACAATTCTATCTATCGGACTTCCGGGAGTATCAACTCATTTGTTGTTATTCGGTACAATCGAATCAATTTATTGTTAACCCGCGAAGTACAGTTTCGGGATTTTACATTTATTGTGTTATTGTAAAATTGACTAGTCCCCATCTCGGGAATAAAGGACTGTTTGTTAAAAAGAGCTTGATCCACCCTGTCCTTTAACACTTATGATAGATTTAAATTGAGTCAGTTCAATTAGTCGGCACTTTGCGCTACTAAACAGAAGAACAGTCCCTTTTTTATCTCGCTACGCCCGTCGTCAATAAGCTCACGATCAATCATAAAATCTGCAATGATAGTCAAGAGAAAGTAATAATCGTTAGACAGCTGATTTTTTTCAAAATAAAAAAATTTATTATTTTATATAACAGTATTTTTAAATTTTCTTAATATTTATTCACTGTTCCAAATTAAACCTACTCAGTTTTGTCATAAATGTATAAAATCCGCTGTCTAATATTCATCTAGCAATCGTCGTTCTGTTTGCTGCTCCAAGGCCAAAGACTTCCATTATGAAGGAATACAATGTATTTCTTCGTCGTCGCTCTGATCGTTTATCGCAGCTCCAACAAAAACGTACCCCACTCTCTGCCTGCTAGAATCCTTGATTTCTCAACCCTCTATATTACAGCATTCTCACCCTGTCCTATTTTCCCCTTTCATTTGACGAACATTGCCTGATCACCGTCCGGTATAATACCAGCTTTTTGTTATTTTTGCTACGCAATTTCACCACCGCTCGATTGTACACGCAATTAGCAAAATAGGAAACTGGTTCATCATACCGGACGCTAATCGACCGACATTTGTCAACCGGACAATGTGAAACCGCGTTATCATCGCTGCGGCGAGAACGCACGGTCGCTCGTACGCGGCTCGTTCAATTAATAATGCATGCACAGTGCAACTGCATTATTTTTACGCGACACGAACGTGCACACATAAACCATCACTTGCCGGCTAACTAATTGTGCCTCAACCCCTTGCTCTGCGATTTTCAATCTCCTTCTCTCGAATCACTGTCTAGAAGAAAAAGAAAATTCCTACCCAAAGATAACGAAGATTGATAATTATACTGCGAATAGTATGCATTTACAACAAAACTATTTAATTTTGAAATTTTATAATTGAACAACTTTGTCTTTACATGAAGATCGTTGAGTCGGAAATTGAATTGAAAAATATTGATAGCAAAACAACAGAATTTTCTTTTATCTTCAAAGAAAGAGCTAGCATGCTTTCTCGATAAATTGTGCTTGAATTCTTTGTCTTCCGATGCAACGCAACACGGCAAGGGGTTAATCACCTCGCCACCATTACCCAGGCCCCTCATTAACATCCGTCGTTGCAAGCAAAAGCTTTCGGCGTGCCCGTTTCGCTGTGCGTGTCACCGATCATCCGCGCATAACAATATTTCCATGTCACGCTTCGTACAAACGTCATTTCGCACGCTTGCTTGCATATTCGTTTCATCAACGTTCACCTAGGCTCGCTCTTTCATACCTGCGTTTCCGATAACACGGAGAACACCGGGAAGAAAACTCCTCGTGTGCCTCTGCTTCTTCGAGGATCGTTCTTCGTCGGTGTAGTCATTCATCGCCTCATGCTGTTGCATCGTTTTGCTTTTGCGTTTACACCGATCTCTGACTGAAAATTGTGGATTGGTACGTTGGGAACCCTTTGTCCCTTATTATGGTACAATTACTATTTGTTGTACAACACTGTAAAACGTGTAGAATCATTGAACTCCGAAAAGAACACGCGAGGATGCTCCACGTACCATAATTCGGGACAAGAATGAAGAGGGAGTAGAATCAGGGACAGAGAAAAAGCGAAGCGACCTCGTCCCAGTTAACAGATTGAATCGACCCGTTCCTGGGCCTGCTCAGCAAGGATCTCGTGTGTCATTTTAGCGAGGAGAATGTATGGAAGCTGTGTCAGGACGTAGCGACGAGGCACGGATCGGAATTACAGCATTGCTGTGTCGCGTTCGTGAGCAACCCTTGGCGTAGCGTTCCACTTTGGCGGCAACGAGCCGGGAAGGACGAGGATAAGCTCGTGATTTGGGTCAGTTCGATCGCTAAACAAATGTTAACTTCGATTCGAGCTTCTCCTATGATATTTTTGGTAGAGGGAAACAACGTGTTTGTCTGTTGTATGCGTAGGACTACCACGTAATCCTTATCTACGCACCCGACGAAAGGGCGGTCGTGTACGATTTAGATAGCGCGTTGCCGTTTCCGACGCATTTTTGGAAATACGCGATGGAAACGTACAGGTCGGACGACGTGGTGCAACCAGAGCATCACAGGAGATTCAGGGTGGTGCCAGCCAGCGTATTCTTGCGAGAGTTCGCGTCCGATCGGCATCACATGAAACGCGAGGACGGCACATGGATCAAGACTCCACCGGATTACCCGCCGATCTCTACACCAAGTATGTTCATGGCCCTTGGGACAGGCATGGCACCATAGATTGCCCCCTGTGCCAGTGCACGGTGGCTCTAAGCTTAATATGGAATATTAAACTGTACCTTGCTCTCCAGTGCCCCAAGTCGACGGAGCTCCGTCAGTCTGAGCACAGCGAGGCCAGAGCTCCATGGGGCAATCTGTGCCCATGCCTGGACTCTCTTGGTTCTAACAACAGTATACCATATAGTCCAGGATCCAGCGTACATTTTTACAATTGATTACTATCAAGCTAATTTTCCGTGAGTAGCTTCATTTTGATAAAATATGTCGATTTGACGATTCTCAAAAATTTATTACTAATTAGGTTTTTTTGTTAAATCTCAAGATAATTATTTAAATTATTCGAAAAAATATTTGTCCTACAAAATTTATGGTTTGATCAAAGAGTCCCCTCCTTCCAGCATGTATCGATAACGAGGTCAATAAAAATGATTACTAACCAGCTGATCTTTTTTACTGTTGCTTAGTTAATATTTATAAAATTTAACAGCCACATTGTCCTACAAATTGCGTGGTATATTATTCCAGTTCTCCAATTGAATACATATGACAATTCTTGTTGGACTAGTGATACATACCTGTTTTCTTGTAGGACATTGTTTGATTTGGAAGAGAACACACGAACCTATCATGTAATATTTTTGTCCTACAGTTAGTAATAAGAAAAATGGTCTTGTGGTATTAACAATTGCTGAGTGTAGGACCGGGATAACGTACCACGCAATTTGTAGGTCACCGTGGCTGTTAAATTATATAAATATTAACTAAACAACAATAAAAAAGATCAGCTGGTTAGTAATCATTTTTATTGACCTCGTTATCGATACATGCTGGAAGGAAGGGACTCTTTGATCAAACCATAAATTTTGTAGGACAAATATTTTTTCGAATATTTTAGATAATTATCTTGAGATTTAAAAAAACACCCAGTTAGCAATAAATTTTTGAGAATCGTCAAATCGACATATTTTATCCCTGCTACCCCTGTTAGTTACCACAATCGAGAATTTTTAAGAGAAAAAGTTGGACGTCTCATCAAAATGAAGCTACTCACGGAAAATTAGCTTGATAGTAATCAATTGTAAAAATGTACGCTGGATCCGGGACTAATATCTCTGGAGCAAGTCAGATTCTCACGAAATTGTTTCTTTTGTTCTGCCACACTTTCAGCGTGCAAGAACAACTTGGATTCCTTTATTAACACCGATCCAGGGACCGGTCTCGGGATCGTGTTGACGTTAGAGCAATTCTTCGACCGGTATCACAGGCCGATCGCGAAGCCGACTTAAGCTACTTACCGCCATAAGGAAGTTTCCGCAGGGTAACGATCGTTCGCTTCGACATCTCCATCGTCAAAATCAGTCGTATGGCCTAAGGGAATTGGTAGGTGCATGCACTATTGTTTTTGCGGGCTGAGACATTCGGTCAAATCGTTTCGCTGATAACGATCGTTGCTGGACGAAAATCGCAGACGCGTCTCCGCGCGGAAAAAAAAACACTGGAGCCGAATCGTAATATTTTTGATTCATATCCTCGTCGCGCGTTTATTCAGCGACGCGCTTGCTACTTTCGCGAAAATCGAAATCAAAATGTTCGTTAACCGGTGGAGAACAAAGTAAAAATAGGATCGTGTGTCGTCTGTGTCGATAGTCGCGGCCAACAAGCGCCGCGGCTAATAATCGTGATCTGCGCTGCCTTTTCTCTCCCCGACGAAAGTCTTCGCCATAAGTATTTGCTCGTTATACTTCCAGGCTACGCTGACACCTCGTTTCCTCTCGGTGAACCCTTTGCGATCCCAACTCGAGTCTGACTCGACGTTTCGTTCCAGCTGGTCTCGCATCAAACCAAACTCCGAAATCAGCGTCGATGATCTCGAGAACAGTGTCCACACTATAATTGTGGGTTCTGCGCGTTTGACGCGAGATGTGTGACGTCAGAAAATCTGCGGAGATCCGCAGTCTAATGATAAATCACAAGTTCGAATCCGTAACTGTACGAATATAATGTTATTCCGAGTGTCAGACCACGAAAGAATCGAACAAAGTTAGCTAATGGCCAAGCAAGAACAAACTAGCTGGAACGAAATAGCAAAAATTGTCGAAACCGTAAACGGTTAAAATTCTTTTTTGCAAAGCGTCGCCGATCGACCGTATTCGAAGTTTCGAGTCGCGGTTCCATAAGTGTCCTCGTCTCCGTGCATACCATACATTGCAGCGGCGTTCGCGAGCGAGAATCTTTGTCACGGCTTTGCTCTATCGATGGTATATTGTATCGTTATCGTTATTGTGTCTAAAGACTGATTGTATTTAACGGGCGAAACTGCTCCGAAACTCCCCGAGGAGGGCGAGACAAGAAGAGAAGCCATTCTCCTCGACGATACTACATGTGTCACACGTTGTAATACCACATACATAGAAGAGCGCGTCCTCCGACACAGACGCGACTGAAAAGCGCTTAAACCGTTACTGTGCAATCGATAACAAAACGTTAACGGCAAGGAACATTAACCTTTCCGAGGATAATGTACCATTATTACGATTATTGTAATTCTTGTGATACTTTACACTTTCTACTTTGAATACCTACAAGCTATACTTGTCTACTGTTTGTATACTACGGAAACCGATGCTTAACGACCGCGCGTTCGCTCGTCGACCCTCCGTAACGTCGCGTCGCGTCGGAACTCACAACGTTGGAACTCCGGCTGTGCTATTTCGATTTCGTCAAGATTTTATGGTAGTATACAGGTCCCTCGCGACGTGTGCAAAATTTTAGCCGTCGTTGATTGATAATTCTAAAGATATAAATAATTAAAGGTATTCTTCCAGGTAACTTGCATCACGAATATCTTTAAAGGTATCGAGTACGTGTGGCTGGATGTTTCACAGACATTTTTGGGGACTTGTTGAAATTGTTAAAATCGAGGTTGAATAGTTGGTAATCCTACTTTGTCAGGTGCAACGCGAGAAATCAAGGGCCCGTAGTAAAGGACCCCGCACGACCAATTGCCCACATCGAAATGATCGTCTTCGACGAGTCAACGAACGCGTGTATCCACCGGATCCCGGGTGCGAACAACGAAAAACTTGGAGATACAAAAGCTGTCGCTATTCTTGCCTCTCTGCTAACGCGATCTTCGACTCTCTCGAGCCGCCTCGGCGACGATGATTTTCCGAAAGTTGTCCGACGAGCGAACGCAACCGGATCGCCGGTTCGTCGACCGATTTGAGAACCGACGGTCCCGTCGATAGTTTAAGAGTTCGTCCACTCTTTGCCTTCCAGTATCTTTCACTAGTTCTCTTTGTCTTCTACCATCGACATACGTTTCTCTTCGACCCGGGTGCCAACGCGTCGCCACGGTTTTCCCTTTCCGATTAAACAGATGAATGCTCGTTCGCTTCTATACGTTAAACTAATTCCTGCGAGCCACATGGAACGAGAGATGGAATATTAATTTCAATCGAGTTTAATCAATATCGAAATCAGAGGTGAACGGAAGTGGACGAGCACTTGATGATTTGATCCAAACCAGGGCTTGAATGCTGTTCTAAAATCTGTTCTCTAATTTTGACAACTATATAATATTAATATATTTTACAAATTTATATATAAACCTAGAGAAACCATTCGTACATGGTATTCATTTCTAACAGAATGTGGAAACTCGATATATTATTCAATATTTGGAATTGCACTTTGATATAAATGTTCAATATTTTATGGACTTAAACGAATCGGTAGAATATCTTTTGCGATCTCAGACTCCGCCAACGAGCAGCTTGGAATAAGCTTTAATGGAGTGGATAAACAAGAATCGATTCTAGATCCGAAAATACGAACGAAATGGCACTTTCGGTTAGTCATAACATTTCGAACAAAGGTTCTCTATGACCGTTCTAATCGGAACCTTTATAGAACGGTTCGAAACAGTTATTTTCGGAACGGTTTCAAGCTCTGGAACGCACGATTTCGTGAATCGGCGTGGGTGTGGAGCGATAAACCGTGGCGAGACGCTATGGAGCGAAAGCTGTGCTATCGCTTAAAGCACTAGCTGCGACCTCGAGGAGTCTTATGTGGTCACTGAAAAATCGTGAACGGGAGGAAACTCTCGTCGCATTCACAGGAACACACCCGCGTCGTATCGTATGGAAAATCCCGGGACCGATCTTTCTAGCGTTTCATATCTTCGCGAACGAGATAGGAAAAGCGGTGAAAGGAAGACCTAATCTCTCTGTCGTTCAGGATATTGCTAAATATATCAGAAGAAAAATTATTGACATTGTCACGAGGATGATGATTATTATATATATATATATCATTATATATATATATATATATATATATATATATATATATATATATATATATTTATCAATATTTCATATTTATTATATTGATATATTTAATTATATATATATATTATATATATAAATTATATCAATTTCGATACGGTAAGAGAGTTTAGCCGAGAGATGTTGAATTATACAATGTTTTATATATACACATATATTTGTCGACGTTCGGTGACGTATTTTCTTATCATTCTCATTCTACGATATACATTTAGGATAGGACTCTGAGGATCACAAATCTTTATCACGATTCCCGCATGTTCACAAAGAATATAAATATAAATAAATAAATATATGTATATATATATATATGAGTATACATACATATATATGTATATATATGCAAAATGGCGGAAGAAGGATCTATTTATGAATTTTGTCTTTCGAGTCTACGACAAGTTAATTGTAATAATAAATGGATGCACTCCGTTCGTCGCCGCATGAAAACTTATGAATGTACTTCTGCCGAACTCTGTGTAAAAGAATCGTCACGTGCTCCAAGGTCCTCTCTCTTCCTCTTCCTTGGTCAGGTGCCATAAGAACGACGCGTATGGGGAACCAGAGTGTGCATGTGATTAAAATGAAAGTGAATAAACGGAGGAAGGTAAACGCTTCCGTGTTCGAGACGGAAGAGCGTCGAAAAACTAGTATGCGTACTCCGAAATGCGGAGATGATCCATCGGCCAAGCGTCGACCGTGTTACTTTCTACCGCACAAAAGCAGATCTACTCGATCGATCCGCTCTCGTTCCCGTAAACGAGATGTACTCGATGTCCGTTTGAAGTTACCAGACAACACCGGCGAAGTGGTTTTAACGTTTTTGCTCATTACGCGCACAGTATTTCCGGCGGCCGATCGATTATGGTCGGCACGATCTGGGCATCGGGGAGTTTCAAGGGAAAACGATGACGCGCATGAATTTTCAAATGTATATTGTATTCAATTTGCAAAAATATATAATGTACAATTACAGAAGTTACATGGTGAATTACGAATAATTTGTCGCACGCTCTCCTCCGATCCTACACGCGGCAAGGATCCTCGGTTTGTATCGGATCATCCCATAAGTTTTCATTGATAAATGATTTCTCTCTAACCGCTAGAAGTATCCTGTTATTCTAAGATGTGCATTCGAGACATTTCGACTGAAACTTCCTAATTGAAAAAGAGAAGACAAAGAATTAATTATTTTACATTGAACGAATGACAATTGATCGGGGCCTATGGGATGACCAAACAGATTTCTAAACTTTACGCAATAGAAGTGAATCGTTTTTTGTTCGGCAAGACAACGATGTAAAGTGCGCCGAACAGGATCTTCCGACGTACACGATATAAATAATGTATTATTTAACACGAGTATTAACCTAGATAGTAATCAAAAGGAGCCATCGATTTAATACTAGTCCATCCGTATGCACCCTTCGTTCAAAATTCTCACGGTATCGGTTGTTTTTGGGAGGGAGGGGGTTTCTCTCGAAGATAGTGCCAAGATAATAAATATCTATAATAACAGCAAGTAGATCGCTAGACAGTTAAGTAATAACGCCGGGAATGACTGACATGAGTCGCTATTAACACAACGAGCTGTATTCCGTCGGAATAACATTCTTTCGTTCGAGTAACTGGTACAAGTCACGATTTATAACTAAATTAGTTTCGCCCCGGTTCTCACGTTCGATAGTACGGTCTGTAAGTGGACATCGGGATATTGTTTTTCGATAAATGGTGCAGGTCACCCTGGTCGTACTCGACGTCGTTGTAGATTCCGCTTTGATTCTGAAACGGGGAACAAGCTTTGTGAAAAATCCTGCAACCGGGGAAACGAGATCGAATGAATTTCGAAATACTCACGGCTAAGGAGGACCTAGACTTTGGCCTGGGGACGTGGAATCCGCTGCTTTGGGGAATCAAATCGGCCCTGTCCTTATCCTGAGGCTCGGAATCCGAGCTGTCCGGGTCGGGCTGGTGTCTCTGTCTCGATCTCAATGGTGGCTGGAGTCTTGGCAGCGGAACTGGCGGTAAAGTCCCGTGGACGTTTATGGGAGGGTAGCCGAACACTGCTGAACTCGGCCTGGTCGGGCCCATGGGCTCCGTCTGGGTCCACAGAAGGCAAACCAGATTTAGAGGAATTTATGAGAGAAATAAATTGGTTCAATTTTCAATTTATTACAATTTTTAAAAAATGAAAAATGTGTCTCACAATTGTTGCAGACAATTTTGCACAAAGACCTGATCAAGGTAGCTAACAATCACTCACCGCGTATACGTTGGCAGTCGCCATGTGGTCTCCAAAGTGCGCCCACATGTAAGGTGGCAGATTAGTGGGTGGTCCTTGTTTAACAGAAGCCAGGGTGCCCACTGATCCCACCCTTGCCAGAGTCCCTGGGAGGGTGCCAGGAATACCACCCTGTATGTACCCATAAACCGGTGATCCAACCGATTTTTGCTCCCTCGACCACCTTCGACTGTAATCCCCACAATCATGAATACACAAATTGAATAATCGATGGTTGTACGAAGGATATAATCATCCTTACCTCCACATGACCAGACACACTAGCGTTAAAACTATAATTATTAAAGCTGCTACCGACGCCCCTATAGCTACCCCCAGTACCTCGCCGTCGACCTCGCACTGTGCCCCATAATAATTTCCAGTGCACCTGCGAAAAAAGTCAATCGTTCAGAAACTGGAGGATCTGAAGGTTGTCAGAGCCCTTCGACGCGACCCTTCTAGATTATTAATACACTCACGTGCACTGCATATGGTCGCCCTGGTAGAAGCACGAGCCTCGATTGTTGCAGTATGTCGAGGGACAAGATATGCACGTTCTTCCGGACTCGTTCGGATCGTCCTTGTGAGGATCCTTCAGTCCGTGGTTGCAGGTGCAGGTGAACCCGCCCCAATTGTTAGTGCACGTCGCCGACGAATGGCAGTCGTTCAGCTCCGACGAGGCGCACTCGTCCAGGTCTGTAAATGTAATGTTACGAAGTTAGTTAAAATTGGTCGGTCGCGGGAAGTGCACAATTTATGCGCGTTTCGACGTGCAGACCTTGCAGGTTCGATATAGATCCGGCCGGGCTGTCTACGTAAAGAGCACTGTTCCCGATATTGTTGCTGCGCCGGTGAATAACGCCGAGCAGATGCTTCTGCAGCTCCCCTGCCAGGCTTGGCCTAATTGTTCTCGGCTCGTAAGTGAGTTTCAAAGTTGCATTCACAAAGACACCCCCTTGCCCCTGGCTCACGTCGCCCTGGAACACCCCGTTCACCGAGGAGCCCATGTACTCGTCCGAAAACGGTGTCATCGACATGGCTGACTCGATCTGATGAAACCACAAAATAATTACATCGGGGCTTCCATTACTTGGTAAATGGTAAACAATAACGCGTGATCGACTTACAGCGCGGTTCGCTTGGAAGGCCAGGGTTTGGTAAGGCTCCGAGTCCTTGTCGGTGAACCCTTGGTCCCAAACCACCTTCCTGTCGTAGATCTTGTCTACTCTGATGGACACCACGATGCTTATGATCCCTATCAACGAGAAGCCTCTATTTAATACCATGTTAGCATCCAGTAAAGTTCGAGGCGAATCTACTTACTCTTGCAAGGCAAAGAATGCTGAAGTTTAGCATATCCCGGCTTGCAATGGCACGCGGATACTCCCTGGACCGTGGCACAGGCCTCGTGTTGGCTAACATCGCAAGTGCTCGTGTCCCCAACAATACAGGTGTCGATCCTAACTGGAGGTTGAGTGGGCCTTCTGTGGAAGTTCAATCTTCGAATTGGACCGGTTGGTCTTGGGCTCGCTGTATATGGGCTAGGTGGATCGGGCTGGGGAACTGCAAATCTGAAATAGTGCGGGAAATACACAATACTGGGAAACTACCAAAGCAATAATTTAGTTGTACAAATATCGAAATCTCCGCTAACCCTGTTCCAACCACGGCAGGTGCCTGTGTCCTGGTGGGCTGGGGTTGCGGCTGCACGTGCGTGGATGTTCTATCAGAGTTTTCGAAAAGACTCAGATAGGTCCTCTTGCCGTCGATGCTGACGAAGCCTTGACCTTCTACCGCGGATGTGAGAATCACATCGGCGTTTCCGTTTACGGGCACCCTAACACCCTCTCCTAAAGACAAAAGGAAAAGAAAGTGTACAGAGGGACACTGTTGTGGTCTTAGGTTCTGTGCAATAGAACGCGTCGATGCTTACCGGAGCCTCCACCGCCGGGGCCTTGGATAGCCGAGACCGTGACATCAAAAATATCACCGATAGGCGGATGTCTCGGCGGAGAGTAGGGTCGCTGGGTGGCTAGTCCTTGAGGTCCCGTGTAATCCAAGGTGTCGTCGAGAACAATTCCAGGTCGGGGTCGGTAGGCATAGCGATCCGTGGGGGCTACAAAGGAAATTAATTGACCATGGCGGCTGCCAGCCTCTCGACAAAGGAGACTAATTAACCGTAGTTCTCCGCAGAGACCGGCCCGGATGCATTCATTATAGATCGACTGCGATACCGCCTGCAACATCTTCATTCTACCGCGGATACTTTACCTGGATTTTTGGCGAACGTGTTCAGGTGTGTGCTTGCTACAGGTGTGTGCACTATAGTCTTCTCCGTAGTAGGCGTACTCTTTATAAAAGTCGAGGGCAGAGTCTCCGTCGAAATCGACGAGCTCGTCGAGGTCTCTACAACGGTCGATTTACTGGACTCCAGAGCTATCGTGCTCGAGGTACTTGTAACATTGCTGGAACTATTCGCAGTGGATGCTGTCGGTTGAACAATAGTCTTCGTTGTCGTAGGCTCGATCACCTGCACCGACGAGCTGGTCTCGATGTTCAGTGTCGAGAATGTCGGCGATTTGACGATCGTCGACTTCTCGCTTTCGTTGTTCGTGTCGGGAGTGGAGTCGTGATCGCTGATCTTCGTCGACTTCGTGGGCTTGATCTCCAAGGGGATCACGGGCTTTGGAGCCTCCTCTTGTTTCGCATCGGACACCTGGTTGGATTGACTAATCTCCGTACTAGGCGTCGATGTCTTCTCATTGCTTATTCTATTGTCGTTAGTTGGATATTTATGGTTGTCCTTCATCCCAGGTTCCTGGATCGAACTATTCGCTTTATCATTTTGATTAGCCTCATCGTGGACCTTCATTGTGTCCTCTAGACTGTTGGTAGTAGCTTCGTTGCGATCGTTCTCCTCCTTTTTGGTAGAAGACTCCGCTGGTTCGTCTCGAATTGGAGGAGATAGATTTGTATCAGGATATTTGTCATCCTGATCCATATCCGTATGGAACACAGAATCCGTAAAAGGTGGTAGAGGTTTATAGGGTGGAATGGGTCGTCTGTTACTTCCTGGAAACCCGACAGGGTCCGTTAATATCGAAACACCGAGACAAAGATGAAAAATACAAATCCAAGTGACATTACCAGGTCGATTCCAATTCCACGGCCGGTTTCCTTGAGGAACGATCTGCTCTGGCAGCGGGACTCCGTTTACAAAGGGTCTGATAGGCCTTTCCAGCGGTAGTTGATTGACCAGTGGTCTCTCCGGAGCTGGTGGTTTCTCAAAGGGGTAAGGATGATTCAGTGGTGGAGGCGGAGGATTCATTCCAGGAGTATTGAAATCGGGAGGCAAGGGTGGAACGTCCGAAATCCTTGGTGGACCTCTGTTGTTGATCCTGCAGAAGAAAATTTCGTGTTTGTATTAGGTTGTTGTGCGGTGGATCCGAGTTGTGTACGTAAATACAAACCGGAGGATAGTAGAACCTATGTGTACCTACCTAGTTGGTTGTATCGGTCGCTGAGGTTTAGCGGTGTTGGCAGCGACGTTCACGTTGGCTTTCAGGATCTTGACGATCCCGGTCAGGATGTCCTGGATGTCAGGGTTCGCCTGCCGTTGTCCCGCAGTCGCTGTCTCCAGGATCGGTGGCGGAGCGTGTTCGCTAAAGATCCTGGGGATCTCTTGGCGAGCTTGTCTTTGTTGATCGATCGCCTGCAGGTACTGTGCCCGTTGGGACGACGCTGCAACCAGCTGATGGGGCTCCGACAAGAGTTTTGGTCCCTGCGGAGCCCCTTGTCCTTCCCCCGACACGGACTCTCTCGTTGTCAGCGCCATTCTGCTGGGAACACGGGTAATAAGGATGCATGAGTCGGTTTTCTCGATTAATGATCCTCGGCAGGGGATGCATGCCTCTAGACAAGATTAATGGACCCACCGATAGTATTCCCCGGGCTTGACCTCTATATTGTTCCCGTCGATGTGATCAACGTGTTTCGAGGACGTCAGCTCGTCGATGGCCTCCTCATGCCTGGTGTCCTCGAACCTGCCGTCGCTCTTATCGAAACCGGAGACGCTCTTCGAGCTTTCTAATTGAAATGCTGGTACAGTCCTCTGGAAAGTCGGCGACCCGTCCCGATGGAACACGCTCGAAGTCCTTTCCGCTCCTGTGTACCCGCTCGCGCTCAGAACCATATCCTCCGCGGTCGATTTCGAGGATGTACGATCGTTTTGGATGGCCGACACACCTGCAAAAAATCGATTTAAACCGTGATTTAAGGCTTCTGCATAAATTTGCTAGGGCGCTCGTGCGTGAACGCTGCGGCCATCCTAGGGAACAGCCTCATCGACCACCGAAGCCCCTAATTGCCCTGCGAGGAGGTAGATCATCGTATCGTGATTAGGCTGTGTAACAAGGCCCTCCTCGCGCGCGTGGGAAACCCTTCCCGCAGCAAACGCTGCGCTTTTTATCTAAAGAGCCCTAAGTGGGCGTGGTTTTGTTCGCTTAAAGTGTCTTAAGCGGGCTGTGATTCCATCACTCCCTGTCTCTAAAGTTCCTTGGTAGGCGGGGTCTGGGTGTGGCTTAGGCTTCGTACAGACCTAAACAGCGCGCCGAACCGCGCGCCGAA